>JBBMOE010000238.1:0-12611 GCA_037975065.1 Chaetodon trifasciatus
CACACACACACACACACACACACACACACACACACACACACACACACACACTACTTTATTATGTGAAGCTAATGCACCATGGGACACGTCACTGTGTGAGTCACATGTACTTTCATGATAGCTGAAAGAGGGAGGCTGAGAGAGAGATGGAGAGAGAGAACAGAGCTGGAAACACAACAACACATGTTTTCAGCCAATTGTGCATCTGTATGATTATGAGCAGCTTGCGTTATCCTAGTACAATGTTTATGTGTATACATCCAATACATTTACAGCACATTTAATTAATGAACAAGTCCAACAAATTTGACTGGATTAAAAAACACCACTCCAAAACCAGCCAAATTTGATTAAAGTGTGTCTTGAAAAAATAGGAGATGATGGGTAATGTAACAACAGTGTAACATTATACTGAAATAGTGGTTCATGTGTGTATATTACCTCCACCTGAGGAATGGATGTCTTTGCTGCAGTGTAACAGTATTTTTTTATTCATTTTGATCACATTCACCAGTTGACCACCAGTATTGGGCAAGTTACATTTAAAAGATATGCTGATTATTTGTTACATGTAATCACATTACTGATTACTCATCAACAAAAGTAGGTATAGTGTATGACCATATCATTAGCATACAACTGAAAATCTTTTTGATGAATTATTTGCTGCCTGTGTTTTCATACTTCAGAAACACATGATGCCAAGTGGGAGAACTCAAAGTTTAAAGGAAACGTCTACATGTCCTGGTTGTGATTACCACTTGAAGACATACTATATATATATATATCTCCCGTAAGCCTGACGTGACATGAGCGCAGCATGAGTCAGAAGAAGCTGGTTTAATGTGGGCTGTTTTTTGACTCCAGGTTATTGTGAGACAAAGATCAGCATTGTAAGCTGGAGAGACAAGTGTCACTCGAGATGATTTGGACTATTTTGGACCATACGTTCATCTCCAGACAGAACAGAGAATAAACTGCCAGTGACTTCTGCATAAGTGATGCCTAGAGGCTGAAGTAGCGATTCAGTCACTCTGAAGGGCCCTCAGAGAGGCTTCTGTAGACTGAGTGACCAGTGCTGACGTCTGCACTGGCCTCTTGTCCCGCACATCACCTGTCCTCCAGCATAAAAATAAACCCATCCACTGCCTTCATCATAGCAACAATTCCCTCCCTCTCTCTCTTCATCCACCCACCTCATCCTGCCCCACGCAAGACCTGCTGAGAGCTCCTCTTCCACCCACTCCATTCCAGCTTGAGCACCGTGGGGATGTATATATAGCCCAAATCACACTTGAGTGTCACTCGTCTCTGTCGGTTTTGGTGCTGATCTTTGGCTCTCTCTAGCTCTGGATGGCTCTGAGCCTGCAGAAACATGGGCCCAGAATAGAAAGCAGCTACTTCTGCCTCAACCTCTAATTCACTGTTGTGATACAATGCTGAATAAAGTCAATGGACCTGCCTGCGGAGACTTTCTTTGTCATGCTGCATTTCCTGTCTGTCATTTGTTAGTGAAGCTCTAGTTGCAGACTACCATTGCTCCTTCAAGTTTATCTGGGTCGCTCTTTTTTCTGTTGAGTAGCCTGATACTTTAAAATTTTATCAGGGCTGTAATTGGGCCGTGTGCTGTCGGAGTTAATGAATGGAAAACCAAATTTAATTGTTGGTTCAAGGCCCCATCTTAGGAATGAATTGAAATAAACACTTTGCGTGGCCTCTGGACTGATAATGGATCGTAATAATGATTGATGGTGGGTCAGCACATAGTTAGTACCATTATGTTTTTCTCTTAATTGCAGCATTTCCCACTGCCTTGTAAAATCACATCAGTGGTGCTAAAGCGGTTATGTAATAGTCTTCACCTGTCTGATAATAACCACTGTGCTATCTTTTAAGCAATAATCCATGACAATACCCGAGCAATAAATGTCCATTTTATTACTTTCTTTCCTCTCTCACCTGTGCCAGAGTGAAATAAGCTGCAGAGACACTTTTCCAAAGCTGGACTTAGGTGGGCTGTATTCGACAATTTTAGTAACTTTCTGAAACCAGCAATCCAACAGTAACACCCACTTTACCCAGCGATTTTGCCAGGTGTAGGTGATAAACTAAGGAGAATTTGATCTTCTCTCTTTTCTCTCTCTATCTTTTATGTTTCACACTACTACGTGTGTCGCTTTTTGTGTGTACAAACAATTTCAACACTATCCCTTCATTGTCTAAATGTGTGCAGCAATTTTATCCATCTAGTCTCACCCATCTCTATGACGAGAGACTTTTCACCCACCTTCAAGCGGGGCCATTGAGAACTAGCTTTGCCTTTTGAGGTGACAAAGAAATCACTTCATATGAAGTACTTTGTTGGAAGTGTATCAAAGCCTTTGGGTCTGTAACAGCTGAGAGCTCCAGATTTTTACACAACAGAAATCTAGTTCATGAAGGAGCTTTTACCTTTACTGTTCTAATTACATTGGCCATGATATGTGACTTGCAGTCTCATCGTCACAGAAAATGTGCAACTTGTTAGCTGCTACTTTAATTAAAAGTCAAAGGATCAAGACTGCATCCATTAGAGGTTACCTGTACAAACCTGATAAAACAATGAGGAAAAGTCAGCTGTTACTTACTATACTTACTATTTCCTCTTTAAGACTGTCACAGCAGGTTTCCATCATCCCTGTTCATACCTCTCCAGACAGAACCAACTGAGCTGTCAGACAAAATGGAGAACTTTTCATATCCCATCAAAAAGCTGTTGTGCCACTTTAATGGGGACATATCTGTGAGAGCTGTTGGATGAGGATCATCCATCACACATATAGTCAGGGCAGAGGCGTAGACCAGACCCAGTTTGCAGCAGAAAGCTGTACTAAAATATCCTGCTGTACAGCACCTATAAATCCTGCATGTACATGTAGGAAGTAGTATTGCTTTGGCAAAAATTTGTAAAATAAAAATGAACAGAAATTCTTTTTCTCAAAAATCAGTGAAAAACATGTCACTCATAGATGCACCAATTTAAAGTGAGGATATTGTTATGTATTTCCCATGCAATGCAGCTAGGACAAAAGGACATACACACAGTACATAATTTAGGCCTGGGTAGTGTGCAAAGTGTACTCAGAGGAAAGCTAGGTTTTGGTTCTTCTGGCCATTGGTTCTGTCAGTGACCTTAATATTATACTCACTCAAGTAAGAGTGTGGAGCAAGACACATAAACAGTCAGACAATCAGACAGTAGTTTGGCAGCTATTTTTAAATTAGTCTTAGTCTCAATCATATGTCAAAATCAATCAATCAATCAATCAATCAATCAATCAATCAATCAATCAATCAATCAATCAATCAATCTTTATTTATAGAGCACTTTTCATACAATGAACACATGGTAAAAACACCCGTCCCCCATCCCAACCCCCAGACCCCCCACCCCACGACTCCCTCTCATCATATTTATTCTACCTCATCCTGTTTTTTTAGCCATGTTTTAGTTGCCTGAAAGTCAGGCCATTTTGGTCTTATCTTAGGCTTATCTATATTATCAGTAACTATTTTAGTCTTAGTTTAAGTTTTATTCAATGACAACTGTTTACATTTTAGTCTTTTTAAATCATCAGATTATATTAAACAGTTTAGTCAGTCTAGTCAAGACAAAAGCAGTCTGGCTTTTAAACACAGCGCTGCCTTACTGTGGCGTAATGTATCTTAAAAATAAAAAACCTTTGTTAACCTACCTCACTTTTCTCTGTGGCCTAATACTTCAGGGCTGTGGGATTCAAACAGCTATTTTATGGCCACATTACTTCCCATTTTCTTGCTTAATGTGAAATAGTTGATGTAAGTTACTCTGCATCCTGGCTGTACTCACAATGTGCTGCTGCTGCTGTGGTCCTGAAACTACTTGACTAGAAAAAAACCCTGATATTTCGTCTCCTCTTTTTTTTTTCTTTTCTTTTTTTTGTCCCAGCAAAAATAGAGATTTTGGTAAAGTTTTCATTTTTGAACCTATGTTTTAGTTTTGTTTTCTTGGTGAGTTTTTATCAATGAAATTAGCACCTTCAGACAGGTTGACAACAAACAGCTTATCTAGACGATCTTAACCACTTTTCTTCAGTTTAAACTAAAAGTGAGTGACTAAGCGCATCTGAAATGTCATTAATAATCCCTCATTGTGCAGGAAAAAGGTGAGCATGCTGAACTAATACAACAAATATTATAAAGTACCCTTCATTTAAGCAGGAAGTGGGTCTGTAAAATGATGTTTACATGAGACCTGAATAATGATTTTGCAGTTCAAATTGGTTTTCTGTTCCTATCTGGAAATTTGTTTATTACTGGTCTGATCATCTGGCTGCTGTTTTTCTTGAGCCATTGCACTTTTTTTCTGAAGCAATGCCAATTTGTCAGCAATTACTTTGGTGAGTACAGTGTTGTCAGATATACGGCCAGAGCTATGATAATATATTGGAATAATACATAGTTTATCTTCGGAATTGTATTATCAAAGTTAACACATACAGTCTGTATGCAAAGTCTTTATACTACTTAAATTATATGTAATTTTATCTTATTTTTTTGTAATGTTAAAAAATATTAACAGCAGAGTTCTCAAGTTTAAAACAAATTTAGTTCCACTTTTGTAACAGTAAAATAATACAATGATGCAGCAAAGAAAAAAATAACAATAAAATATCTTACAAAAATAGTTCATATATATATGAAAAACAAATAAATGAAAATAATAATAAATATATGCATATGTATACATATTGTAAAATAAAAGCAAAAATCACAACCCCAAATATAACCCACCCACTCCCTGGATCCAGAACTCCAAACCCCAGTCACATGTTACACCTGAACCCACGGAAGGTAGTTAGAAGTGAATACCAAGCCTTTATTGCCGACTCTTTGGACTCTGGCTGTCGACAACTCCAGATAAGCAATGTCCAAATCTGTCAAAACCCACGCTCAGAAAGAAATTGAGTGTGGAGATTTCCAACATGTGGCCACTAGTTTTTTCGCAGCCGTAAGTCCACCCAACAATGCTCTTCTCTTATCCAGTGTCAAAACCAGCCTTGACAAATCATTCAAAATGAGTGTAGGAGGCAAGCATGGCAACCTGAGCTTAAACAACTTAGAAAGGTTAAAGGCAGCCATTTTCCAAAATTCGGCCACTGGGGTACCTTCCCAGAACATATGAAAAAAACTTGATACATATGTTCTGAAAAGTAAGTAATTCCCCCTCCCCATAAATATCACCAAGTGTACAAATGTTTTTCTTTCCCAGACAGGAAAACAAATAGGATGATCGCCAATTAGCAATTTATCATTGTTAAATACTGGAGAATGTGGGCCCCACCCAGAAGAACAACCAGCTAATTTTTTTCCACCCTCCTCCATATAAATAGCAAATATGAGATGACAGGATCAAGGGCTGAAATACTAGAATGCAGTGTGCAAAAAAAGAATATGGAGCTAACATCCGCTCCTCCAGAGCTCACAAGACACCTGCGCATCAGGTTGAAACCAAGTTGATAGAGGCCTCAGTGTGAAGGCCCACTTATAAAATTTGAAGTTCGGGAGAGACAGGCCACCGGCCTGCCTTTCTCGCTGCATTCTGGTGAGCTTAATACGAGGTCATTTACCACGCCAAAGAAATTTTATTATTGCTGATTGCAATTCGCTCCAATATTGGGGGGGGGGAGGGTGAGCATCGAACTAACAAAATTAACTCTGGGCAGAATATTCATTTTTATTATAGCTACCCTACCACGAAGTGAATTTGGCAGGCTAGGCCACCTGTTGAGATCTGCCATGACTTTGTTGAGTGTATTATAAAAATAGTTTTTAGTTAATGTCTGTATGGAGGAATAAATATCTATTCCCAGATAAATAAAGTTTTTAGTAACTGGAATACATGCAGGGATGGGAGCATTACACCTGGCCTGATTTAAAGGTAGCAAAGCTGATTTCTGCCAATTTATTTTAAAACTGGAAAGCTTGCCATAGTGTTCAAAAGTTGACAAAGCATGTGGGATACATTGCACTGGGTTCTTTATATACAATAAAACTTCATCAGCATATAGTGAGATGTGATGGTGTATTCCTTTAATAGAAATTGGAGAGATTGTGGATGAGCTGTGGATGGCTTGTGCCAGTGGTTCAAGGGAAAGGACGTATAACAGAGGGCTGAGAGGACAGCCTTGTCTTAATCCTCTGGAGACAGCAAAGGGAAGAGAGCTAGTTTTGCCTGTGAGCACTATGGCTGTTGGGTTTTTATACAGCACCTTAATCATATTAATGAATGGCATACCAAACCCCATAAACTCAAGCACTGGGGAACTTAAGCTTGAAGCGCCATCTATAATGTGTAATAATCTTCTAACATTATCTGTAGCCAGTCTAGACTTTATGAACCCTGTCTGGTCACTATGGACCAACTCTGTCACATGGCCTTGAAGCTGCCGGGCCAGTAATTTCGTGTAAATCTTTAAATCTCTATTTAAAAGTGAAAGTGGCCTGTAGCTGGAGCACTCTACTGGATCCTTTCCTCTTTTAAGAAGTAGTGAAATTAGTGCCAAATTAACATCCCTAGAGAAGGAACCCTCTTTGATTAAATATTGGATCATGTTTGCTAACAGCGGATTTGGATTTTCGGTCCACGCTGGCGGCGTAAAAGTGCGCCGAAAGCTCGCCACCCCAGACCTGGTCAACTCTGTATGCCAGCGGCGCACCGCTGGGCAAGTAGATTTTGGTAAACAGGTGGAGTCGTTTGCCCACATCACCAATACCTCACAGGCAGGTTTCCACAGTGTTTGGCATTTCACTGCGATCAATAATTAGCAACAGCCACGATTCAATGCAACTATCCGAGTCAGCATATACAGTCAAACCTAAATTTATATATTTTGATCAGTATCTCATCTGACGACATCGCAAGCGCGTTTGGCACACATAATGGTCACTCAACCTGACCGAATGTACATGGGTGAAACAGGGATGCGAACTAATCAATTAACGTCGCTGTGCCAACCAGAAACAGCCGTGGCATCCTACAGAGCATATATACTGCATCTATCTCAGAGCACTCGAGAGACAGAGAGAGACAGACACACGGAAAAAACATAAGTGATGATCGTTGTCCGCTATTACCCACGTCATTTCACTTCAAATACAAATGTTATCATTGTAATGCTTAACGTTATCTAAAAAGATGGAGTACATCATTGCTTTGAGGAGGATGAGGAGGAAGAGGCCGAGGATTTACCATCTAAGGACCTCCTCCTGGGAAAAGTTTGGGCGTCGGACAGTTTCCTGCACGGGCTCAGTCATCCTCGAAACTTGCCATGCGCCTCGCCAGCGGCGTTTTTAAAGGTGAGGCGAGGAGCTGGTGTGATTGGTGAAGATTGGACTCGGCTGTGTCAAACCCACTCCACGCCTTCTCTCCTCCCTCTTTCTGAGTTGCGCCACTGGGTGGGACTGAGATGAGAAGGGGGAGTAGTTGCGCCTGCAACGCAGTGCACAAAAATACCAAAGTCTGTGTCGCCACGCCCCATCTGCGCAGCGGACCTGACTTTGCGCCGCGCCTGCGCCACGCCGGTGGCAGAATCGAAAATAGAGCCCTTTTGTGTTGAAGCGTATAAGGTATGGTATTACTAAGCCCTTGACTGCCTCCCACAGTATCCTAGAATCGGAAACAGAGCCAACATTAAACTCCAAAAACTCACTAAAATTACTTTCAAACTGAGCTTTGAATTTTTCATCTTGCAATAAGGATGAATTGAACCACCACCTAGAGGCTTTAGAGGATGATGGACCAACAGTAACCAAACAATATATTGGTTTATGATCAGACAAGGTAACCGGAATATAATGCGCATTTTGAATATTTCGAAATAAACCTTTTGAGGCGAAGATAAAATCTAGCCTCAAAAAGGATTTATGTCTCCCCGAGTAAAATGAAAAGTCTTTTAAAGAAGGGTTTTACGTATGCCAAATGTCGACCATGCCTGTATCGGTTGCCCACTGGTGGAGCGCCTCAGATGCAAGACATTGGTCTCTACTTTCAATGCCACCAGTTCTGTTCAGGCTGCTGTCCCATAACGCGTTGAAATCTGCCTGTAGAACTAAATGAAATCCTGTAAGATCAAGAAAAGATTTAGTTGATAGTTCATAAAAAGCAACATCAAACGCATCAGGGGCATGAGCGGATACAAATGCAATGTTTTTCTCATCCATGCGGATCTTGGCAATCGGTGTACAACCTGCATCATCTGCCCAAGAGTCAATCATGTCAATTTTTAGTTTGCGTTTACACAGTACCATTACCCCTTTACGTTTTGTAGCTGCGGATGGTGTAGCAATAGAGTGATAAAGCTTATTGGCTAATCGACCCGCATCTTTGGACACTAAATGTGATTTCCTGAATTTTCTTAAGGAGAAACTCTAGTAAAGTGGTTCTTTTGTGTGGAATGTTAAGACCCCTGGCATTGACTGAAATGAGACTGAGAGCTATCACATGCTGAAAAATATAGTAAAATAAAAAATGGAGTTGCCCCAACAGCAGTAAGAGAGAAGTCTGGATCCATAAAAGAAAAATACCCCACAACAAAAAAGGACAAAAAACATCAAAAACACCAAAAAGAACAAAGGAAGGTGAGGAAGCAAGGTACTGTCAAACCTTCCTGATAAATCCATAACTGGATAACTAACTAAAGAAACTGAGAGTTTCTGGCCACCCAAGTGTGGCCGTGATACCACCAAATATCAAAAAACGAAACAGCAGCACAGTGAATATTTTCTTCAACATCAAAACATCTGCTCTATAACAATATAGGACATCTTCAGTGGTCCAAGGCACCTCTGGAGATGCTCCCCACCCCATATGCACACCCCACAGACACACATCACTGGCAACCTAGGCATAAAATGCCTGCCTGTTAATGATACATGTATGGTCTATAGATTATAATAAAGTGTGAGCCTATAAAAAACAACAACAATAGCAATCAAAAAGGATAAAGTGGAAGCTCCATACTATGTGGTTTTTGATACATTTCAAAGCCTTAGGATCTTCAAAATGGGCATATGCCTATCTATACTTTTCTTTAAATTAAAATAAAAATTTGATCACAAAAAAAAAATAAAAATAAAATAAAATGCCTTCAAACATGTTGTCAGAACACTGAGATTGGACAATTCAGCAAATCCTCAAATTACTTTCAATGGGAACATTTTTTAATTGAACAGTGACGAACAGAACATGCAACATGTCCTGAGCAGAATGAATGTGATCAGGTGATTTTGGAAATGTGTATTAAATTTCACAGAATTTATGAGACGAGTCGATGGACTGGTTGCATGAATTTACCTATAGATTATAGAACATTTCACGGCAGACCTTTTGATGTCAAAGCCGGAAAAGCACTGGTGCAAATAACAACATTACAGATGGCTCCATTCCATTAAGTGTCCTAGCATGCCAGGTCACTGAGTGAACATGCACATGACCATAGCCCTGGGACTGACTCACCTAAATGGAATGCAGTCATTATAATCTTACTAATATGCTTTTCCAGCTTCGAGAAGTCAAAACGTCTGCTGTGGAAAGGATCTATTGGCCCAGCATTGACCCCTCCCTCTTTTAAGCAAAAATTATACAGTATATTATGAACAAATGACGAAAGTGACTTTCATAAGATTTGTGTGCAGGAATGTATTCCTTTGTCCCTTTCACCCTCTGTTTAAATGGTGTTTGTGGGACTACAGTGACTTTAGGCTGGAGGCGCTGAGCGTGCCAACAGTCTACTTAGTGTACTCGAAGCATCTGCTGGGATTGCATTGTTTCCCCCTGTGGATTGGAGAGGCTCAGAACTGAGTGCAGGCATTGCAGTAAGAGGCCTTGTAGAGTCAGCGCCAGCAGCTCTTCAGCTGAGTCAGGTAACATTTGATGTCAGACACACTGTGAGATTCATTCACTCACCAGTCCACCTGACAGGTTTCAATTGGAGAAATTGATTTCCAAAACAGCAGATAACTGATTGTCCACTTAATGCTGTGGCCCATGTGCAGTGTTGGGAAGGTCACTTTTGAAATGTAATAGGTTAGAAATTACAAGTTACACTGTCAAATCTCTAATAAGTAATAAAGCTATTTTAATTATGTCATCAACGTAATGTGACTTATTATAGTTGATGAGTTTTTGATTGATTTTCTAACATATTGTTTTCAAGTGGGCAATAAAGCTGAAAATTAAGTTTTCGTGAATGAGATTAAACATAAGTATGTAGCCTAGTGGATGAGTACTGAGCAAAATATAGAGCTGAATTGTCTTGCAGTTGCATTCACTTGTAGATGTTTCCTCAGCTTTGACATCGAGCATTCTGATGTTGACAGCATTTTCATGGCTGGTAAACAAGTTTTACAGCTTTGTACAGTAATGTTAATCTCAGAGAATTTTAGATTTCACAAGGAAAATGTTTTCCCAGCTCTGAATGGCTTTCCTTTCCAATGACATGGCCACCTGCCTTGATGTGGGTGGCTGGTCGCAGACATGGCAGACTCAGGTTGCCAAGAGCAATGTGCATTGGTTTAACTGGCAGAGAAGAAGTGGTGCAAGCTGACACAAGAGAACCAATAAAAAACCATGTTCAAAATTTGAGCGCATGCTGCCCAGTGAATGGAGCCTGTATAGACACAGACAGCTCCTTGTAAGCCATCCTACCCTTGATGGTGTCACACTCAAATTTGCTTTGCTGATCCACAGCGTCCAGAAATATGCCACAGGAAAGCATTCAGGCACGGCCAAAGAATGCAAAGCAACAGAATGAATGTCAAGTATGTGAGGCTGTCATATGTAACTGGTTACCCCCCAGCACTGGCCATGTGAAATATCAGAGCTCTTTATATACCGTGTTGGGGTCAGGGATGTATCTTACACCTGATTCTTCACAAGCCTTACAGATTATCATGAAATAATGAATGAATGATGTGTGTGACGATGCCAGCAGGAGAGAGTGTGGTTCTTTCTCTGGAACCCTGGTAAAAATGCTTTGCTGTAGCATTCTGACAGCCTGGAGCCGAGCCACTGCCTGATGGTTAAGGGGAGTAAAAAAGGCTTTGCCGCAATCAAGACATAAAAGCAAGTATGAATCTCTCTGTGTCAAACATAGTCAGGAGCAATCTCATCTCTGCAGTATGTTTCAATGTGAGAAAACAGGATTCAATTAAAAAATAAAAATTTACAAATAAAAAAGATGTCCTCAGCCAATTTATTCTCTCCTGGCAGCTGACCAGTATGACCACTACCTACTGTTAGGGACTGTGAGCATCAAGTATGAACACAGTCGTCTGCTTTTGTTCACTGAGCAGCTTCACAATGTTCAAGGGCCCCTCAGCAGTGGTGGTTTAGGGACCTGGAAAGTATCACTCACTTACTTTCCATGTCCACATTTCCCAGCTGCTTTGTTTCAGATGTAGAATAAAATGGACACTTTGCAGTGAGACATCTAGCTCTGCTCTCAGAACCTTTTCCCTCATTTGCAAGTGACAACCCCTCTGCAGCTAAAGGAGAATGCAATATTTGGGCTGAAAATCATTCCCTTATTCGCAACTACCATAAATTTTACAAAAGAATATTAAGTCTCTGATACCGCTGTGATTTTGTCAACCAAAAATTATTAGCCAACTCTCTTTTAAAAAGGACAATCAGTTTACATTGTGTCTCATTGATTGTTTTTAAAGTAAGTTTCACATTTTCACAAGCTGGAGATTTCAATTTAGAACAAATCTTTTCACTTTATTAGACAGCGTCTACCTCTGTATTGGTTAACAAGATTGGCCCAGGCTGGTCCGACAAGCTGAAGTCAAACCTGTTTTCTGGGAGAGTGCGTTGATATACAGCTAGTGTTATTGAAAAGGCTGGCAGGGTGAGTTATAACCCGTCAAAGCTTGCACAAACTTCAGCCTTGGGCTCAGCCAACAATGCAGCAAGCCAATTCATCATGTCTGGTAAGGGGACAGTGCAGGGCAGGTTATTGTAGCTGGAGTGGGGTTAATGAACAGTGCACAGCCTCACACCTGACAAGGACACAAATGATGGAGCTGTTAAAAGACTGCTGGTTAAATAGCTGTGTTTAGGTCTCCATCCCTGTTCATTTTCTGCTCTGCTGTCACATTATTGCACCGTGAGCAAGGAAGATTCATTTGTGCACCTGTTTCAGTGTGTGAAACATTTTTTGTAAGCAAAGCTGCTGTCAAGGCAGAATTGATCTAATTTCTGGCATTAATCTCATAGCTAGAACCAAAGCACCACACATATTTGAAATGCACATTAGTTAAGCAGCAAACTAAAAGATGTAAAGGGAAATATATTTTAAATATTTACAAATAGGTAGTGCCTGTGCCTCACAGCAAGAAGGTCGCCGGTTCAATCCCCGGGTTGGACAGGGCCTTTCTGTGTGAAGTTTGCGTGTTCTTCCTGTGCATGCGTGGGTTCTCTCCGGGCACTCCGGCTTCCTCCCACAGACCAAAAACATGCTCATTAGGTTAATTGGTAATTAATTGGTGAAAATTGTCTGTAGGTGTGAGTGTGAATGGTTGTTAGTCTA
>JBBMOE010000238.1:12969-25014 GCA_037975065.1 Chaetodon trifasciatus
CTTACAAGAACTCTGTTTATAGCTGTATTTCAAAATTACATGGCCATTCATGATCATATTCATAATCTTCACCATGAGCAGAGCACTGCAGCTATCTAGTGAAGTTACTTATCCAGCAGGCACAAAACAAAACTTATATTTATATGGAGACATGTTTGTGTCCACCTGATGAATGCAAATCCACTATTCCCTGTCCTTTTAGCTCTGTTTTGGGCTAAATTAACTCCTGAGAAAATGTGGCTCTTCAGCAGGTGAATGCTCCACTATGGTCGCCAGCTCGTCACTCACTGTTTCTGTCTGCTATTTGCTGCTGGGCAGGTGGTGTACGTTGGGGTTATCAGAGCTTTTTAATTGAAAATAGCTGTGTGCTGCTGCTGGAAACAAGTTTGATGAGAGTGCTGAGTATGAACCAAAACAAGGCAGCAACATCTTTACATCTTATATTACACATAATCACTAGAGTCATTCTTCAGAAATACAGATAAAGGCAGCTTTTAGGGTTTACTTTTGTATGGCAAAAGTGTTGCCTCAAATACCAGGCTGATTTCACACCTTGCCAACCCCAACCTCCATGGTTTAACTGTGACAGTACTGAAGTAACTGGGAAACCCTCAGCTTCTTTACTGAAACAATGTGTTAATTCCCTGTAATATTTGTCTCTAGTGGTGTGAACATTATTGCAGGGAAGAGATGCTGAGGCTTATAAAAATGTTATGGGTCATTAATGTTTTTATTGACAGTTGTCTCAGCCTATAATAGTCACTCTTGTTTGATGCCACATACTCCTCCCAGCTCCAGCTGAAACAAAACCAGTCAGTATGTGTGTCCTTCCATACTACATACCAGTAGTATTTTGTCTTTAGTGTTATATTTGAACAGGAAATAGTACAATATGTGCACTATTGGACTATTGGATGACAGTCAAGTGCCACCACCAGTTCAACTTCAAAAGTGTTTAATGTGTTCTCCAAAGTCTTCCTGTTGGGGTGAGGAAGAGAGTCTCTGGATCAAATTGAAGTTCACCAGCACAATGAAGCGCTTGAATAAAACAAAGTATGCCATGAGAATAGCAACCAAGGAGGAGGAGGCTTAGCTCATTTTGCTAAATATAACTCACCAGAGTGCAGGTGAAGACCTCCTGTCTGTCTTCAGACTTCTTCATGGTTGTTTGTTTCACCTCATCATCATCATCATCATCATCATCATCATCATCATCATCATCATCAACCATTTATTATCTGCATGGCTCTGGGGGCTTTGATGCTCAGCTGCTGTGCATCTGTGTAGACACGAGGCACATGTGCTGTGCAGCCTCTTAGAACAGTACACAGCATTAAAAATCTCTCCAGTGTGTCTGGATGTGATGGTGTTCATAAGTAGGAACACGTGTGTGGCGGGGCATCTCAGCTCAGCACACACAGTCCTTGGGCACGTCTGCTACTTTGGCAATGATAAAGAAGCTCAGTAGGTGCAGATTTATGGCCATGGCACTGCTGGAATGACACATTGCAGTTGCAGCGCTGAGACACACACTGAACATCCATCAACACTACAGGGACAGCCATCCATAAACCTCACATCACTAAACCATTGGGAGGGTGAAGAGCAAAGCAGAGGACAGGCTTCACACATAAAATACTCTGTAATCAGTAATTAGATAAATTGTGTTAGACAGGAGGAGAGAAATATTATGAATAATGTACTTCTTTATTGATCCCTGAGGGAAATTGTCTCTACTTTTAATCATCCTCAATGTGGAGGCCGAAGGTCATAGTCAGCAACAGAACAGCCACCCTTGAGCCTTTGGAGTTTTTTGCTCAAGGACACTTCAGCATGGGCAGATTCGGGTTAAACCTGAGTCCTTTATTTGAAGGACAAACTCGACTGAAGAAGTACTGATAATGACAGAGAATGAAGAGAGATGGCACAAAATGTTCTGAAAAGTGACTCAGACAAAATATATTCATTTGTGTAATTTGTTTGCCAAATAGATTTTGAAGGAAATGTAAAGCTGCATTGCCACTTGGGTGCAGCAGAACAAGTTCTAAATACATTAACATATTATCAGCTTATAAAATTGTTAAGGACAATATGTCTGATGAGTGTAAGTCCAGTATTCACTCCCCTTTTTTGCCGTGAAATTCTCCACCGTGTTCAACAGTTTGTTGCTAAAATTTTGTGTCTCCTGTCTGGTGCTGGATGCGTAGTATACAGTGGGTTTATCAGAGCTTTTACACTGCCTAATGCTGCGGGAAACCAGGCCGATGAGAGCACTGAGATTGAACCAAAGCCATGAAGTTGTTAAACCAAGAAAATGAGCTGAGAGATGCTAAATGCTCCATAACCTTAACATAACCACAGTTTAGTTATCATGAGCAAATTTTGTAAGGAACCCAAAGAAATACATGGACAGCAAACGTTTTGCAGAAAAGTTCAGTCTGAGCATTTATTACAACATACGAGTATTATAGTAGAAAACAGATTCTTCTATTGTATAGTTCTGTGTGGGCAAGCTGCTGTTGCAACAGCACGTGTATTGTAATGCTAACTTTCATTGAGGATTAATCTGCCTTTCTGAAAATTGAAACGCGTCTGTATTGTGAGATGAACAAGCATTTTACAGCACTTGCTCATAGAAATTTAACAAAACCAAGAAGGGGTCCTTTATCTTTGGTATCATGTTGCAGTTGAAAGCCACCAACCAGGTGGGTTTGTGGGAAATGGTTGGGCTGGTGGATACAAATATATAAGCGTAATATATTGTATTGACATCCCTGTGTCAACAAATTACAACAAACCAACCCAGACGTTCAGTTTCACTTGGGCTTTATACAGAAAGCCGGGATTGCTGGAAATACATGTGGCTGTGGTCTGAGGTCTCATCCAGGGTTTCAGGATCAGTGATCAGGGCAGTGGTAATGCACATCTCTGGCATTCAGCAGAGAGAAAAACAGTGATAAGAGAGACATCATAAATCACATAAAACACAAAATGACTCCAGACACTGTTAAAATCTGGCCTGGATTACGTGAATTATCCAAGATTATTTTTTTGGTTTATGGGACAAAGAAACCCCCAGGACAGACAGTTTCAGAGAAGAAGACAGAAAATGTAATATCTACAGGGACCATCCTGCAGCAGAACTATCTCCACTCTGACCCCTGCTGCAGCAGCCATGTTTCATGTTGAAGTGTCCCTTAGCAAGTATCCGTGCCCTAACATGATCACTCATTGCATTGGCCCACAGTGTCAAAAAAGAGCAGGAATGAACAGAAACAAAATGGACAGTGAAAAAAAAACGGGGACAGAAAAACAGCAAAAAGCAAGCAGCTTTCATGTTTCAGAAAGTGCTTTTGTTTTCGTGTTGATGTAGATGTGATGGAAATTTCAGCTCTTGCTTTTAGATAAACATCACACTGACAAAAAATAGTGCAAAGATATATTCTCCAGAACCTTTGTTTTTAAGCCATGTTGTTTGAAAATATGTGCGAGACAAAGAAAGTGTATGGTTTATCACTGCTGGATGAGACATAATAAACATAATGTAAATCAGGCACATGCTTGTGATTCATTTTAGTCTTTTGATGAAAAAAAATTCTTGTATGTGTGTAATACATAGTGTTAGTAACATTTTAGCCATTGAATTAATCCATCCAAACTCAAATAGAGCTTGCTCACTTGACATTATGGCAGCGGAGCAGAGTTATCATTTAGAAGCTTGATTGAAATGAGCAGATAAATTGCTAACATTGCTTAAGCAAACGTTTACAGTAAGTAATTTAAATTGTTTGCCTACTGAAAGTAACAATAATGTTACTTCAATCCACACATTTTTAAAATATCAGCATGCTGGCCTGCAGGAAGACTTCATTATAACAATAATTAATTCATATGTCCATTCTCCCATTATCATATTGCTGAGTTTTTATACATTGATGAAGGTTTTAGACATTTCATCATTGATTTTAAAGGTTACTTTCAGTTTCAGCCTCATTTTTGTCACGGGAAAAAGGTAATCAATTTTCACCAATATATTTCATCCTCAATTTCATTGACCAAATAAGGATCGAGAGGAATCACTTCCACCAAGACCTGACTTTGACCCTCTCTCTCTGTGTATCCTGGTGTCTTTGCAGTGTCTGTGCCAACGTCTGTGTGAGTCACAGTGATAGTCAGCGCTGTGGCCTCAAAGCCTCCGCTAATTCTGTCCCTCTCTCATAAAACAACTAAATGATCTGACAGCAAATGCATGAGGCAAGGGAGTTTCAGTGGTTTAAATAGCAGAGCTGAAAGGAACATGAAATCACTCAAGGAGAAATGATGAAAGGTTCCCATGATTCAACACCAGGCAAAGGTTCAACTCAATCTTTCTGCACCAACAGGCAAGAGGACATTGTTTCTCTGTTTGTTATAAAACTGATACGTGGAAAAAGAAGAAAAAATAGTTAAATCTGCTGGAGAAAAGCTGGTGGAAGAGGATTGCGGGTGCAGATATTGTTTGTGTCTTAGGCTGGACCAGCCCACTTTCCTTCAAATTATGTTCATATTTAATGATTCCATTTGTGTTCAAAACCAATATTCAGTGGCAACCAGTGATGGATGGGCATGTAGCACGTAGCATGTCTGACTGTCATGCTGTAATCCTGATTTCTCCCTAACATGTGTGTTTTAGTTACCTAACCATAAAATACTGTAATTTCCATGGACACAAATTGCAGAAAGGGAGAATTTTAAAATGTTGGGATTGGATCCAGTGTTGTGAGAATGACTGGCAATCAGCTCTTTATTAGTGTCTAGGTTATGGTCACTCTCTAACATAAAGCTTGTGTGTGGGTGTGAAAGGACATAGTAATGACTAAAGGAAAGAAAAGAAAGGCTGGCAGGCAGTGGGTTGTTTAGAGCTTTAGAGTCAGCATCAGCAGCTCGTCCAAGCACAAGTGCTACCTTATTTTGTGGTTGGTCCGAAAAGGAAACAAACCATGGAGGTTGTTGGCTTCTCAACTAAAGGCAAGTAGGTAAACAGAGGGTCTCTCTAAGTCAAACCAGAGTTCATCAAAGTCAACTACTCCCATTGCTGATGCACATGAGCACTTGATACACTGTGACCTAATTGAGAAGCCCTGCTTGCTGCCAGGCAAAAACAAAGACTGAAAGTCAGCCTGACAATATTGACCAGCTACTCATCCAGCATCACGTTTCGCAAGTTGTTGAATGTTACTGTCTCCTATTAGGGTTGTTTTGTACCAGTGCAGGATAGACCTTGATATTGTTAAGGGGAAAGTTAGGGTGTGAAGGTCAGGGTGGTGGATGGGTGCTTAGTACCACTGACTGTCATGAGTGAGACTGAACAGCTAAAGCTTGCGGTCTTTTAACTGTAGCAATGGTCTTTTCCTAACCTTAACCTTACTGCCATGCACAGATACAGAAGACAGAAAGAATTAAAAAAAAAAAATCTCACTGAACACAATGTGGGGTTTTGACACAAACAAACAAACAAACAAACAAACAAACAAATATCAAGGTCAGTTTTCTTGAAGGGTTTTCTGGAAGGTGTCAGAATTCCAACAGAGGATTTTCAGGCGGACTAAGTTGTTCTTTTAGAGATACTAAAGCCTGGATCATACATTTTTAGTTTGTTTATGGTCAGAACATGACTCATTTAGAATTTAGAAAAAAATTAAAATAGAATCTGATTTGCTGACCCACATTGCAAATATTCAAAACAAAAAACTAAAATATTGATACTAATTTTAGCGTATAAATCAGCTGGAAATGTTTCAAAGAAGAAACATTTCTTGTACAAATCTGTGAAACTGTGTAAATGATGTCTGCATTTCTGGCAACCAAGATTTCAAGGAATTATGACAGCACACAGAGCCATCATTTCTGACCTTATGGACAAGGCCACAAGTCTCTGCCATAAAAGAGTATATTTATTGGTTTTGTTGGGTTTATTTGACCTTAACATGATAGTGAAAGAATTGCTGTGTGGGGTCATGAGGTCTGCTGTATGGAGCACTTTCACAGCCTCACCCTCCTCTACTAATGCAGGTCCTGAAGGGATGCAAAAAGCTGGCCATGTCAGTGTGTTCTATGGGTCGGATCCCTGGAGGATACATCACCAACCATGTATACAGCTGGGTGGACCCTCAGGGCCGGAGTGTCTCCCCGCCGCCCGACAGCCAGGAGGCGAACCAGAGGCAAGGGCACATCATGGAAGAGAGGACGGTAAGAACAATGTGTGTATATGAATGCATGTGTGTGTGTGTGTGTGTGTGTGTGTGTGTGTGTGTGTGTGTGTGTGTGATGATGATGATACAAGAAAAAAAAGGTCCAGTGCATAAGGCAGGTAAAAAAGATGTGACGCACAGTTAAATTCAAAATGAATAAAACATGTGAAATGCAGACTTTGAGGGGAGAACTCCCTGAAAGCAAAGATACTGTTGCATCTGTCAGATTCAGCACTGAGGCTTTTGTAATTGTCCTCCTGCTGATGTCAGACAGCAGTCAGTTCAGGACTGGAGTATGGCTCTCTGAGGATAGTCATCGTGACCTTTGGTATTGTGACATTTCGGAAGACAGACTCATCCTACAACAGTCACCCACCACAAGCCTGTGACTCTGGCTGCTCCCCATGAGAAGATTTACTCAAACTGAGTCATCAGAAAAATACACCTGTTGCATGCTTTCTGATTGGATAGATCATTCAGTATTACACAATGACCTCTGACAAATGCTTCCTGAAAATAAGTCCTCTTACAACACAACACAAATTGAAATGTATTGTCAATCTTCTGTTTGTGTTATAAATGTGATAGAACTGTGGTAAACCAGGCTGTTTGAATCTTAAGAGTGACATTCATAGTGTATACTACTTATTGGTTTTGGCAAATACATTTTACAAGAAACATAATTGCTGCCTGCAATATGTTCTCTGACATCTTTATTCCAATGAAGAAAGTGTTGCATTTCTTCTCGACATTCAGGCTGTAAGGAGGTTATGGTGGATGGTGGCTGTACTAAGTGGACACCCAGGATCAGGGTTAGCATCCCCAGTGCTTAGGCTTAAGCAACAAAAGCACTGTGTGAATAAACACATCCTGTGTTCTGCTTCAAGTCAGAGTCTTTTTAACTTGTAGGATATAAACATCATTTCTGAGAGACAAGGTTTCAGTCAGCCAACTCACATTGAATACATGTTTAAGTGAATGCAGAATATGTGCAAAGTTGGTATTTGGTGTCTAGGCTCTGACCTCATAAACCCCCACAAGGAAACACCAAGCTCAGCCCAGCATGGACAGGGGAGTGACAAAAAAAAAATCCAAATGGGGTAAGTGCATTCAGCACCAAAAAGCTGGATGCTGGAGTAGTGGTGGGACTTTAAAATACTATTAACAGCATCAAAAGAGTGGGCAAAGCAGTGATGGCCTGAGCGCACCACCATGATTAAAAGAGTGTGTTGGATATACAATATGTCGCAGAGAGTGTACTGTCATTTTAGTATAGCTGCTGACTTCAGTTTACTGTCTGAACTAGCTTGCAAAGATTGCTTTCTAAACTACAAAGTCAAAAACATCATAAGCAAAGCTGGCAGGGCCATCATCATACAGTATAGGAATAATAGGAGGCCTCTGCCCTCATGGCAGCCATGTCTACACTAGACTAAAATGAAAACACCCAGAAAAATGAAATTGATTCAGACATTTTACGAATTGCTGTTCACTAGCTTGTCTACTAAATGTCCAGTAGAACAATGACATGAGGAATTCATTTCAAAAGGACCAAGTCTTGTAGGGCCTCAAATACATTGTGTTTTTTGTAAGAGCCAATCCAGTCCTTGTTTGTCAAAATGCTTATATTCCATTTTATGTTTTAGAAATATGAAACAATAAATCTAAAATATCTAAATAGCATATTTTGTAAATTAAATTTCTGTTTCATCTGGTATAAAAGTATTATGTAATTATATTATTAGCAGCTTCTTAGAGCTTTGTTTCTGAAGTCTAATTAATGACCATCATTATCAAGAGCCTTCTGATGACTTTGTGACTCCCATTTTAACAAATGTGTTTTAATTAATTTTGTTTCTACAGGGTGACAGTGGAAGTACTGAATTTGGGTCAGAGAGTTTTAAGAATTCGAAAGTTAGTTTTTATTAATAAGGTTCAGTAGTGCTCATGCAGAGTTCCATTCATGAACTAATTCGGGAAAATCGGATCAGTTTATCAGAGATTGATTTCAGTTTACTCTTCATTGTAATTAGATCAGCAATTAGACACTATCTTTGAGTCTCCTCAGATCAGTGGTTCACTGAGGCAGACCAGTGTTGTTTTAAGTTGCTGAAACAAGGGTTGAATTGCCTCAAGACAGTTTTCTGCTGAAAGGGGAAGGGAGGGACTGGAAATTGATGTTCCCACTGCCACTGTAGGATGCATCCAAACATTTAACAGCAGCTCCATAGTTAAAACTGCTGCATAAGCAGCTCCATGCAGCTAGTGCTGCCTCTGAAAGCAGCTCTGCACATTTGAATGGGGCTCATTTGACAGCTGATCTGTCAAAAATCTGCTCAGAGCTGATTTCTGCCCATTGTATTAAAGCACAGGAGCAAGAGGATACATTAAAAAAATGCTTATATTGGCTCGTATTAAGATGAGCCTGGATGACCTGGGGGATAACTAATTAAAAGATGAAGAGTGGAGATTCTGGACAGAGGCCTGAGAAGCTGTTATTACTACCGAGGCAAAATAGCCTTTCTATACAGTAGGGACCCATGATTTGCTGGCTCCTTATTTGGAGAACACATAAATCTTTATGTCAGTTAACGTGCCAGATATATATGCCAGTGAATCTACAATATGCCAGCTCTCTGTTTGATGAATCGTATCTATTGAACTGTTCTCCTGTGTGAGAAATATATTTAGAGTTAAATGCTCCTATCTCAGCAAGGAATACTTTGTACTTAAGGAGGCTTTTTGCGTGAATTGAGAATTTCATATTTGTAAAATTCCTATCTGCATCTTTTTTTGACAGTCAAATTTAATCTCTAGTTTGAAGAAATTTTCAACAGTTCAATTCAATTGGATTCAGTTTTATTTATATAGCAGCAAATCACAACAAAAGTTGTCTCGGGACACTGTCAGCAGTTCACAGGTCTAGACCATACTCTTTACTGTACAGAGACCCAACAATTTCGCTTGGTGATGGTAGTGAGGAAAAAGCCTCCTTTTAACAGAGAGATCATGGGTTAGTTAATAAATATAACTGGGCATAATCTGCATAGCAATGAAAATCTGTGTTTCCTCATAATATTGGCTAAAGTAAGTATATATAGGGTGAATAGAATTGGCCCAAGCACAAAATCTTGTGGACCTCTGCGACTAACTTTGGTATGGAGGAATCATTATTTATGTGTATTAACTGGAATCGATCTGATAAGTAGTACTTAAACCAGCTTAGTGAGGTTCCTTTAGTGCTCCAGTCTCTGTAATTGGATGGATTGGTCAATGGTGTCGAATGCAGCAGCAAGATCTAACAAGTACAGAAACAAGTCATTTGTCTGATGCAATTAGGAGGTCATTTTAACTTTGAACAGTATTGTCTTTGTGCGTCCTTGTGTCTTGTGTGTGAGAAAGGTGGAGTCAGATATACAGTAGGTGTATATTTTGCTAAAACCCCTGGATCAAGAGTAGGCTTTTTAAAAAGAGGTTACAGTTACAGCTAATTTAAAGGGCTGTGGTACGTGGCCTGTTGATAAAGACAGATTGATCAAATCTTGTAAAGACGTTCCAGTTAAGGGTAAGACCTCTTTAAGCATCCTAGTTGGGATAAGGTCTAAGAGACAGGTACCATCAACCTGTCTTAGATGACGAAATTGTTGAAGTAGTTGGTAAAGGTCGATGGAAAAGCAGTCTAAATATACAGTATATCAGGTTTTACAACTGTTTCTAAGGTTCTTGCATTTGAAGATAACTCAGTTCCAGTTGAGTTCATGAAGTGTTAAATTTTGTCTCTAATAACCAGAAATCTTTACTCCTGAGAGCTATAAGGATACATGGCTGAAACTTTCCTGCATGTTTTCAGATTATCTTGCAAGGCTAAATGAAATTCTAGGTTCCTTGGAGGAATATCATTTCCTTTCAAGTTTTCAGCATGTTTGCTGTAATTTGTAGGTTTTGGGTGCACCATGATGCTAATTTCCTTTATTTTAGTATCTTTGTTTTTAAAGGGGCAGTATAGTTGAGTATCATACACAGGGAGCCTGCAGCACTATGAACAAGAAGATCAGTCTGGGAGGAACTAAAGGAAGCATAGATGTCCTCTGTTACATTGACACATGGCATTAAATTCAATCCTGATGGAATCACTTCCTTAAATTTAGCTACAGGGATATCAGGTGGACATTGAGTGTAGGAATTTTTGCGTAATGGTGTGTAGTCTAATAATAGAAATTCAAAAGTTATTAAATAAAAGAGGATTCTGTGAAGACATCAGTAAATGTTCAATTTTAATGCCATATGTCAGAACAAGGTCATAGTGGCCAGTGGCTCGAGGGATGTGAGTATTAAAATGACTGGTGGGAGCAGTTTCATACATACTAACATACTTTTCATGACAGCGCAGGTTTCAATAATACAAATAAATCATAATCCACATTTCATTCTCCTGTCCTGTTGTACTGTTGCAGTGGTAGTGCTATCTTTATTAGGTTTTTATGGACACCTCCGCTTCTATTTTCTTTTGATGTAATTAATTTAATGTGGTGGGGGCAGACACAATCTTTATGGGGTTTTGGGTGGTTAACTGCTCCAATGTAAGCACAGAGAGACATGTAGAACTGCAGCTTTGCCTCCTGGTCTCAACTCATGGTTTTAGTTCACTAATAAACTCGGTCAAATTTCTGGGAATGAGAGCAGCTCCTTCCAAAGCGGGGTGAATGCTGTCTTTCCTAATCAGACCAGGTTATTATTAATTATCTACAAAGCCCACATTATTTGTTGGACACCACCGTGATAGGCAGCGGTGGAATGATGACATGTTGCTAGGCAAGTTTCAAATTTATTTCAAGGTTCCCCACTGTGGCCCCAGGAACAAATCTGACTATGTTTGCAGGTGTCACTAACTTCATGTTTCTCTGGCAATAATCAGAGTTGCTTTTTCAGCAGGTGTATTGCTGAGTGGTGAGAATCTGTTAGAAACATCTGTTTGAATCATAAAATTCACCTGGGATTTTGCTAAGCTAAGGATGCTAGCAGAACAGACAAGCATGTAAACAACAGTAGGATGAGTGATTAGCTTTTATTTTTAATTGAAGTCAAATTAAAGTATAAGGCATCACGGAACTGAGAATCATTAAGCAATACAGAAAATATTAAGATTTTCTCTTATCCTGTGCATACCCTTAGTTCTTAAAACTGTGTATTGCCCCCATTAGCATCAATGATGGCTCTCAGTCTTTTGTGATAGTTGTGAATGAGGCACTTTATGTTCTCAGGTGATAAGCTGCCCATTTTACTCAGCAAAAAGCCTCCAGGTCTAATAAATTCTTGGGCTGTCTGTTTGAACTACACATTTGAAACCTTACCAAAGTGGTTAATGATACTGAGGTCAGGAGACTGTGATGGCCACTCCTCTGTAGCCACTGAAGGGTCAACTTGGCCTTGTGTTTTGGATCATTGTCATGTTGGAGAGTCCAAGTGCGCTCCACGCCCAGCTTCTAGACTGATGAATGCAAATTGTCCTCCACTATTCTTTCAGTTTCCTAACTTTCTAATGTGATCATATGTCAGATGTTGTCTGTTCAGTGCTGCTCTCAAGTGGTAGAAAATCCATTAAGCTTTAAAGACATCAGCTTTAAGAATGACTGCATGAATTATGGTTGAGATGGGATATGAGCCACAGCCTCCCGTGTCAAAGTCAGATGCTTTGCAGGTCATTAGAAGTACTTAAAACTTTATAAGTGATCAAACAACTATTGCTGTTTTTTCTAGCTACTATGTATACACACACACACACACACACACACACACACACACACACACACACACA
>JBBMOE010000239.1:0-24956 GCA_037975065.1 Chaetodon trifasciatus
CGTCATCGCTGTAAGGACTTCCTGAACGCTTCGGTCGGCTTTTAGTGTTTCTACAGTCAATATTTCGTGGACAGTCGCGAGTTGAAAACGGGTCTGTTCTGCTTCTCTCAGAAAATCTTTGTATGGGAGTCAATGAGGAGCAGAGACAGACATGGCCGCACTTAGAGGCCGCTAATTCAAATTCTCTAAGTCTCTCAGATTTTTCGAGCACATTGTGAGAGACAGCATAAATTTGTCTACAACTGTGGAAAAAATCATGTGTATAGAGCGTAAATTGTGGCCGGGAGGAGTATGGAAAGAGAAAAATTCAGGACTTTTTTCCGGCTTTCCTCCACTCTAACCGATGACATCACCCACTCTAGCCCGAACATTCCGTGCAATACACACCCATTGAAAGCTCAAAATTTCTCCCAAAACGATCATGGTCATTGAACAGCGATTGATTAAAAACTATATGACATATCAAAACGTGGAATAACACACCAATACACAAGACTTGTGTCTACATTTTAAAGTTTAAATGGAGTCTCTAGGTGAAAGTATGGAGTCTCTAGGTGAAAGTATGCCGGAGCAGTAGGCAGTACGAAAAGTGTCAGTTTTTTGACCTCCTCCCATTCATTTCTTATGGGAAATTTATCGCAGTTTGTATGTGTTGTGTGTGTGTGTGTGTGTGTGTGTGTGTGCACGCGCGTGTGTATACGTGCGCGTTACTGGATGGGGGAGGGGAGGCGATGAGGAGGGCGGTGACCTTCTCAGACTCCCGGAGGCAGAGAGTTCAGAGTTCAACTGAGGGAGTATCCCCGCTGCGCGACACTGTGTGCACAGGACAAAGTTAAAGGTAAGCAATTAGCACACATGAGGTAATGACAAACAATATATGAACTTCCAAATGAACACGGATGTTATTATGTATATTGCCGTTGTGTTTGCCATCATTCGTTCCCCTTAAACTTTTGTTTCCGTGTTTCTTACTGTAAATCCCGGGGCTCTGATAGTATCCTAGTCGTAACCATAATAATTAGAGATAACGTACTTATCATCAAGAATAAATCTACTCCACCTTAGTCACTGATGTAACCTGTACGTGGTTGCTTACAGTAGCCCACGGCTGGCTGTGGGTTGCAAACTGGACCTGACAAATTTCCCAGACATCCCTCTTGAAAATACTTCATTTGCAGTAACTTTTTTTTTTTGGCTGTAAATCGAGTTGTTTATGTTTTTAGAATACAAATTGAAGTTTTTGTATATCTTTATATTTTGTAGAGCTCAGGAACATAGCATAATAGACCGGCCTACAAGATAGTGGAGGAATTACGACAGTTAAGTGAGTAGGATGATGCTAGTAGCAATGAGGAGGAATGGCTACCAGAACAGGAGGGATTAGCTAATGCTAGCAGTAGTGACAGTGGAGCTGAAGGAGTTTGGAAAGGATGCTGAAGGAGATGAGGCTGAAGGAGCTAAGAATGCAAATTTTTCTCACACAAGCACTCAGTCCTGTACTGACATATTGATCATATACGTTACAAATATGAAATTTACAGAATTCCTGTAGTGCCCCGATGTCAACATCCAAGCTAGATTTAGCATGTCAAAAATTTTATTAGACTTTATGTTTTATTTTCCTGGAGACTGAGGCAAATTCTCCAGGCCAATCCTTTGAGCATCAGCCTGGCTGACTGTGAGACCAGAAATTCAATTCATTTCAATTCAGTATTATTTATATAGTGCCTAATGACACAAACTGATCACTGATAATATTAAGTGTGTTTTTTATTTCCTTGTCACTGGTAAAAATTGTGTTTTTTTTTTTTATTCCCAGTTCAAGATGCCACGAGCCTCTACAACAACGCTCTGCATCAACTGCAAAGCAGTGATTGCTGTGGCCACTAAGACCTGCAAGTCTTGCCAGACAGTGCAGCCGAGAAAGCAGAGGCTGGCAAAAAAGCTTCAAAAATTTGAGGCCAAGAAAGAGGGCTGGCTAAAAAACAAAAAAAAAAAAAACAAAACCACCTCGCATGTTATGGATGAGGCATCTGTGTTGGTATGTGTTTCACATCTGTAATTGTATTTCACAAAGTTATGGCTGATTGTATGAGAATTTAATTAATTTTTTTTTTAGTTGGAAAAGTTGCACGCACTGGGACACAGAGCTGTGGTGTTCGTTGCCAAACCAGGCAAAAAGCCTGCCACTTGGCATACACAGGTCGTGCACCCTAAGTGGCAGCTGACGGATCAGGCTGCAAAGTGCCTTGATCGAATAAAGGCCTTATATGAGGTGCTGGTCACTGGTAAGCCTGTCTATCTGCAATCATTTATAATTTCAGCATATAGCTCTGTCTATTCTTAATACTCATCAACAATTCATGAAAGCTTGATGATACAACAATGCATTCATAATTTGACACTTTAACTCTAGATAAAATACATTTTAATGAGAAGAAATTGTCATCTGTTTACAGCAAGCACATCCATTTAAATATCTCAAATAACAATGCTAGCATGCAGAACAAAACAACCTTACTCTGATCATTTTGTCTTTTTCCATTGAGCTTGGACGAACCAGCAGCCTTCCACCGCCTCAGCCATCCAGCCCTCCACTAGCACTGCCATCCACCCCTCCACTGCCATCCACTCCTCCACTGCCACTGCCACTGCCACTGCCATCCACCCCTCGACCTCTGTCGTCCAGCCCGTCACTGCCAGCCACTCCTCCACTGCCACTGCCACTGCCATACACTCCTCAACCTCTGTCGTCCAGCCCGTCACTGCCGTCCACACCTTGACCACCTCTGTCATCCTGCCTCCCACTTCCTCTGTCATCCAGCCTCCGCTGCCATCCTCCCCTCCTGCCGTCAAACGTTCCACCAAAAAGGACCAGGGTATGTTGACATCTTTAAATAGTGTCTGTATCCAATTAGCAGTGTAGTTGTTTTCTGTGGGAATGTCAACTTATGAGATTATAATATTGTGGTAAAAGATTCTGTTGCTGTACAGGTTGCGATGACAATATTTTCTCACATGTAAGGGAATATCATGTAAAAATGACACAGTTTTGGTTTGATATCACACTGCACATACCATCAGCTTCAATGGAATGATCACCTATTAGATTATTTGACATCAGACTTTTTAATAATAATAGCAGTAGTAATATTATAATAACATCTCTTTACAGACAGTTTTCTTTATTCTCAACAGGTTTACCTCCAAAGAAGAAAACAAAGAAGAGCAACAAGGAAGATTCACCTGGAGGTTATTTGGTCATCCTTTATTTACACTCCCCCATTTCAAATAGGACAGTATACATATTTAATGGTTCTTCTACATTTGTGATATGACATCAGTCAATCAATCAATCAATCAATCAATCAATCAATCAATCAATCAATCAGTAAAGCTTTATTTATACATTACCTTTCATAGAGATCAAATGCAGGTCAATGTGCATAACAGTGATATAAAAATGAGAACATAAAATAGTGGCAACACACAGTGATAACAAAGATGGACTTAGAAAAAGAGACTAGCAAACCCAAATAGTTAAAAATAAATGTTATAACAACAATAAGACTTGAAATGAAAATAATTCCAAGCATCAAAAATTATAAATAGATAAACAAAGATCACTTAAGATAGTGATGAAATGAGTAGTTCAATAAAATGTGGTTATTATCACACATGATAAAAATGTATTTAAAAAAAACCCTACATCAAAATGTTGATTGATTAATTGATGTTTAGTATTCATTTAAAAGTATGGATATTCTCAATCCCATGTACACTTTTCCACTGTTTCAGAGCATAATGGCTCAATGAAGTACCACCACCAATTTTCTGTTCTGATCGATGAAGCTAAAGGAGAGAAGCTTAGGGGCTGTCCTGGTTTGTAAACTAAATGTTTCTCTGAGAGGCAGTCCGGTGCAAGGCTGTGCAGTGCCTTAAAAACTAATATAATAATTGTAAAATCAGTAAGATAAATCACAGGCAGCCAGTGAAAAGATTTTTAATTTGTGTAATGTGTGCCTTTCTAGTCTTCTAGTCTATGTTGGCACCAGTATTTCTGCATTTTTAATCAACTGCAGTTTATTGTATTCTTTGGAAGACCAAAAACAAGAACATTACAATAATCCAACATGCTTAGGATAAAATGTGCATTAATCTCTCTGTGCGCAGTGTTGAGCAAAAACTGTTGTCTTGAATGATAATTTTCTTTCTGTGCATCCCTTGCAGTTCCTTAAAAAAGTTTAAAAAATGTAAGTGTACATAGTTATAGTTTGTATTTTGGATAAAATGCTTTGAGCTGTTTCATTAATTTTTAAAAGATTTAGTTGTGTTTAGAAAATCAAACAAAAGTCATTATTTAATGCACAGAAGCGTATTTGTGGTCAAATGTAGCCTAACCAGTTTTAAGAGCAACTCGGTCCGTGACCGACATCAACTTCCTTCCGGTTCATCGTTAATAGCGTCCGTAGCTAGCAGCGTAGCAACAATAAAAAGCGTATTTTTTAAAAGATTTAGTTGTGTTTAGAAAATCAAACAAAAGTCATTATTTAATGCATAGAGGCGTATTTGTGGTCAAATGTAGCCTAACCAGTTTTAACAGCAACTCGGTCCGTGACCGACCGGTTCGTTATTAGTAGCGTCTGTAGCTACCAGCGTAGCAACAACAAAAAACGTATTTTTCATACAATTTCGTAGAGAGACCTGAAAGAATGTACGTCAAAACGAAAAAACTACGGATCGTATACATTAACCCAATGAATAGTATGAAAATAATGTGTACATTTGTCGCTAGAAAAGTTATCAAAACAAAGCGAAAGCCAAAAGCTATCTTAAAACATAGCAATTTCCCCCAAAAACAGAAGGGTTGTCCGCCATGTTTTTTGTTCACGCCGGGGAGAAACTCGGCGGTCACGTGACCTAAAGTATGCCTGCAGAAAAGACTAGGCAGATAAAACGTACCCACGCCACAATTTTAGAGCCGTTTTTGTAAAAGGTTTATGTTTTGCTTTGTGGACAAAAGTAGGTATTACACAATTTGGAGTGAGACTGGGTTGCAACAAACCATGTCTCTCATCACTGTAGAGCGAAATCATTGTTGTCAGGGCTGTTTATTTACATTATGTACATTATGTCACATAAAACATCTTACAAACCTGTTGTTGTACATGACAGACATATAATAAAACATATCTCTCATCAGTAAGAGAGAAAAATCATTGTTGTCAGGTCACACAGTATCAGATACTTTTTCAGTACAGCTTTCTGATTTCCATGATTGGATCGCCACACACTCCACAGCGCTCATTACAGGGACATATGACATGACTACACCTGGAGACCCAGGATTTGCGTTGTTTACATGTGCAACACATAAAGTCAAATCCCAGAGGTACCTCTAATGCTGCTGTATCATAGGTACATTTTCCAAGTGTAGCAGAGAGAATCTCAGGCCAGAGGCTGCAGACTGCAGCCTCTCCAAAAGTAGGTCAACTCCTCCCCTTTCCTAACCCCCCTAATTGGGTAAGGCTATTTAACACACCTGTGGCATGAAGGCTGCCTCTCTCCCTTGGTCTGTGCCTGGTGGCTGCCACATGGTCATGTCTCTGAGTTCCCTGCTTGTCCTGCATTGATGGCTTGGTCGTCTTGGTGTCCATGAACATTGATTTGAGTGGTGAATTGTGCAGAACTGGTTGAAGGACATCAGGGCAATTGTTGTACCTGCCAAGACACAGTCGGCTGCTGTTTTGTTTTGTTTTGGTTTAGTTTTGTCTTTAGTTGACTCTGTTTTGTCTTAGTTTAGTTTTGTCTTAGTTTAGTTTTGTTTTGGTTTAGTTTTGTCTATTGTTTTGTTTATTTCTAGGTTACTTTGAGTTAGTTAACTTTTAATCCTTGCATTTTATTGAACCTGTTATTAAAAAGATAATCTTTTAGCTGAACCAACTGGTTTAATACAGTTTTACCTGTTTTCTTTGTTTAACATTTTCTTTCTTTACAGTGTAGTGGTTGCTGGCTAGCGGTGGAGGCTAGGCACTCCGGGTGGTTCCCTGCACCTTTGTTTTGTTGTAGTGATAAGGGCACTGGGACACAATTTTCTGCACCTGTTTGCCGTGTGGTTGCTGTGAGTTCACGAGTGGTGGGTAAGTGTACTCATGGGACACATCCTATGGTAGTTTGCCTCCCCCTTGCTAGCTTCCACTCACTCCCCCTCCCCCTTTTTGATATTTTTAATACAATTAATAAATAAATCTTGATTTACTTTGGAACCACGTCTCTGCCTGTAGTGTTTGAACCTGTGTGTGCCTTATTGCTTAGCATTGGGTAAAACTCCTTGGGTGAAAGTCCCTAGGTGGCGTTGTCTGGCTTAGAATTGGTGTCATTTTGTTAACTCTTTGATAATATAACACAAACACCCCCCACTACGTTGCCACACAAGGATAGATTTGTGACTGATGAGCGCATTGCAGAGACCACAATGCTTCAACTGGACAAAGCAGTCCCTGCAGCAGACATGACCACATGTCAGATGCACCTGGTTGGTGTTTACACAGCAGTAAGTGCATGTGAATGTACCTGGGTCATTTGCAGAATTTGTGAACCAGAAGAAACATGAATGACATAATGAATTAGTAACATCATCATCATCATCATCATTAGTATTTCATCACCTTGAAGTAACAGGTTGTTCTATTTCGGGATTTCCATAAGACGTGTTTGCTCGGGGATCCAAGGGAATATCCTCAGATCTGTGGCTTGAACAGAGGGGGCGAACCTACCGTCCTCATTTAGCACATGTTTGATGGTCTCCATACCGTCTTCGAAACACAGCACCGCTTTAACAGGATCCATATCCTCTATGACAGTAACCTGAGGCTGTACAGAGGTCAGCTGCAAGTGCTGGTCACACAATGTGTACATCCCGCGTATCAGTGAGTCACGTGCGGCATCCACAATTAATGTATGGTGTGGCGCTCTGGATCCATGGTAGTACATGCGGGACATCTTTGTCATGACAGCCTCATCTCCATCACGGAGATTAGTCATTCGGATCACATCCATTTTGTTATCAACCAGAATGGAACAAGGATCCTTGCAAGATACATGTACCCTGGTGTTGTAGGTCCAGACCTCAGAACATTTCAGTCCATGTTTTTTGAAGAGGTCATATATGGTCTGAGGCTCATTGCAGACAACAGTGATTTTCCTGACCATGCCTGGTCCTTGTGGAGGGACCAGGACAGAATGCTCATGGGGTACCTGGTACACAACATAACAAAAAGAAACCAGTCTGAATTAGCAATGTTACCACCACATAAACATAAACTATAGAAGTCCCCCCCCAGGAACTTGAGGTATTGACTATATTAGTTATGTACTCACATGATCAGTCCTGAATTTGAAGTCAGTCTCAGGATTCATTATGATGTTGTTACCTTGGAGCCGTTCCCAGAAACGATTTTCTAGAAATGCGGCAGTCTCCAATGCCTCTGCGCCGAACCCCTTACTGTGTGGCGACTCGACATTCCATAGTGCTATTTTATTAATCATCTTCAGCACGGGGGGCGGACACCAATTAGGATCAATGACGTTTTCGATGTACTCCCACATCATGTCCATACATTTTCGATTGACCCAATGATACCTGATACACCTGAAAAATGTCTCCAAAAACGGGACCATGTCAATGTCCTCTTTACATTCGAAAAACGCTACAGTTAGATGCTGCAATCGGGGTTTGGTCCATTTCTTCCATCTGGTCACATGCCAATTCAGGATATTGTCTATGGAAAGAAACCACATATGGTCCCGTGGCGTGGTAGCCTATCTGAGGAATACTGTTAGACGAACCATGTTCTGTCTTGTTCTGTTCCAAAAGCAAACCGTTTAGTTTTACAAAACTGCTAGCAGGCCTCCTGTAGTATTCTTTAAACTGATGTATAGTACTCTGAGCTCTCCCTGAATCAGACAATATATGTAAATGGCGCAGCGGTCGGACCGTTTAGCGGCGGTCGGACCTTTCTACGGCAGTCGGACGTTTTAGCAGCAGGCAGTAATATCTTTATAACCAGAGGAGCCATTGTGCATAGTGAACGCTGTGGACCCCTCATATCATACAGCGCAGATAGATCATGGAAACCTCCAGAGAAGTGTACAGCAATGTCACTGTGGATTATATGATTGTTACAAGGGGCCCGCAGCAGTTCGATATTCAAGATCTGCTAAGGTACAGTGATGAGTTCCCATATGATGTTGTTGTAGCATTACACACATCCCCAGGGACCGGATCATGCACACCCGTGGACCAGGACCAACTGCTTGCTGCTTACACAGCGCATACTGAAGCCATGGACAGAGATCACAGAGGAGCGCAAGTCTGTGCTATTCCTATCTGCTACATACATACCCATACCCTTGATGGAGATGACCGGACCCAGGACGGATATGATACCGCATTTCCTAAACTGTTTCCAGAACGTGTACGTAGTCAATGGTGAGTCCATGCACAACCCTGAGTTTGGGGACATGTGGACAAACATGGATGACATGCCACCTTACCTGCGGGATACCCATCTTCTCCTGGACAGTTATGACCCAGTCAGGAAGAGCGCTGGGAGATACGTGTCAGTGATCTCAGGCGAGTGTCAGTGTAGTGGAGGAAGGTGTCAACTCAGCAGGTGTCAACTCGACTGTGATAGGAACATTGATGGGTATATGGTGCACAGAGAGGATCACGTCACCTATGTTACAAAGATCCAGCCTGTAATGAAGACTAGCATTGTATGGACATGTGAGTGGAAAGCCGGTTGGATCTGGCTTGCTTCAGATTGCAAGCACACCAGTGTAGATTGTGACCCTGTGACATTTGTCTACCAGTACTTTCCACTGCAAAGTCAATATACAAAGACTAAGCTACAGGCGGTAATTACCTGGATTCTTGGGGGTCCCAGTCATGTGTGTAGCAATGTGCAGGGCAGTGTAATTGGACATGTGTATGCAGCATGTGTGTTGAGATGTACCAGAAGTAAAATAACATAACCCCACCCCTTGTCCTATCTCTCACCATACCCGTGCATAGCAGATAATATATTAACCAAAGCGGAATGTTGTCCTCATAGTAGCTGTCAGCAGGATCGTCCAGCTCCAACCTATGGTGCAGAATGGCTGCCAGTATATCCGAAACAGCATCTGACACAGAACCCCTGTGCACCATGTACAACATTTCTATACGTGAGGTAGACGGTGCCCGCTGCATGGCTATCGAGGAAACCAGGGTGATCAAACGTGTATACGGTGAACATCCTGATATGCAAACAAGACGCAAATGCTACCCCATAGGCCACTGTGCGTACCCGGATGAGAACTTTCTAGGCGTGAGCTACCAAACCGGTAACATAATCGGAGCTGAAGCGCTGATCGCTGTGGGCCTTGTTGTAGTCCAGACAGTGACGTACTGCATGGGAGAGTATGTCGCTGTACAGTATACATCTTTGGCTGGAAGGAGATTGATTGTGTGGATATGCACGAATCAGACACCAGGGGTGATAATGGCACATGGCGTGCGTGGCGGAACAGTGAAATACTGTGACAGAAGACTTGAGTCAGAAATACAACGCCGCATGCCTCCGGATACACAACTGTGCATGATAACACCAGACGCTGATGCCAAGGGTCGCCCATTGCATCCTGGTAAAATATATCCAGGGTGTGGCCGACCTGTCATGATATTGTTTTTTTGTACACCTTGTCAATGATTGATTAAAATGAAAGTGATGTGTATCTACTGTGTTCTCTTTTATTTAGGTAATCATCTTATATGACAGTAAGGATTACACAAAATGAAACCAGCTTGTAGAATTACACTTGGGGTTCTTTCTCCATGCAGACAATACATTTCTCCATGCAGACAGTACATGACATACAGGAAAGTTGGCGTAAGGAGTTGAGGACCCTTGCATTGACGAACTTGTTGCTGCAAATGACGCATCCCTGTGTCAATAGCACCTTGAGTTCAATTATGTCCTTCAGTAACAGTTCTCCGGGTTTCAACTCTGTCATGACCTACAGCAAGCTCTCCTCTATAACAGTCTCATCATCAGGCTCACGCACGCAACAATCTATCACAGCAAGCATACAACACACCGCTATACATTTCCATCGATTGAACTGTAAAAGTCTGACGTGATATTGCGCTTTGACAACCTTATATCAGTATCGCAGGAGAGGACATGCACGGAGATCCTAGGGTATTGTCCACTATCATCATCATCATCACCTCGTTTACCCACACATTAAGTCTCTGTAATTCACACAGGTCCAGATTCCTGTGGGAGGTGTGCATCTCCATTGAGAGCGAGAGGCACGCAGCTCGAATGTTACCTATATTCCTTGTTAGTTGCCACAGGTCCATTCACGCAGGTGGTCATGTATCTGTCCATGAGATTCACAGCTGGTAAAAGTATAGTCTGGTAATCCAAGTTGCGCAACAAACCTGATGGGATTACAGTGGCGAACCAGCTAACTGCAGCTAATTGGTAGTTCATGTACTCCGTAACACCCTGGATGTTCAACTCATGGGGCGTAGGGTGATCCACACCAAGACAGGCTTTGCTGGCTGTGTGTAAAAGCAGGTGATGATCCAGGGTAGCTTTCAGAGTTTGCTTATTCAGTATCATCATATCAGAGTCTGGTATCACAACCTTTGAAGGAGCGTCATCAGATTCATCGCTCGGGCTGGCTGACGCCAAAAGGGCTGCCAGTTCAACAGTCACCACATCGGCCTCAGCGTTAGGGCTGACTGACGCCGAAAGGGCTGCCAGGTCAACAGTCACCGCATCGGCCTCCGCGTTAGGGCTGACGGACACCGAAAGCAGTTGCGTCGGCTCCAACCCCAGGGCCTCCTCGTACACCGTGACAGCATTGGCCTCCTCGCTGGGGTTGACGGGTTGAGACCGGGGTTTGGCACATGATGTGTCATCTTGGTGAAATTGTAGTAGTTCATCAGGGAACATGAGACGGGGGGTCAATCTCGACTTTCGTTTGCTAACGCTTCTACTTGCGCTCACATGGGTCGGGGTCATGGTCTTGTGTTTTCCTGATATGCCTATGTTGTTGTCCTAGTGTTGATTTCGAATACACTGTACGAAATTCCTTGACTGGACACAGCAGGAGTCAGGATGCTCATGTGCATGTCAAGGGTCTCTGGTTACACTAAACCCCTGAACTTAGCAACGCAGGACAGTTCTAGAATGATGCGCTGTCACCAAGGCCTTCATAATAACAACAGTCATATGATGCGAAGCAGCGGTCGGACCGTTCTACGGCTGGCGGACGTTTTAGCGGCGGTCGGACCGTTCTACAGCGGTCGGACATTTTAGCAGCGGTCCGACCGTTCTACGGCGGTCGGACATTTTAGCAGCGGTCGGACCGTTCTACGGCGGTCGGACTCTGTTAGATGCAGTCGGACGTTTTAGCGGCAGTCGGACTCTGTTAGATGCGGTCGGACCTTTCTACGGCGGTCGGACGTTTTAGCGGCGGTCGGACTCTGTTAGATGCGGTCGGACCTTTCTACGGCGGTCGCACGTTTTAGCGGCGGTCGGACTCTGTTAGATGTGGTCGGACCTTTCTACGGCGGTCGGACCTTTTTAGCGGTGGTCAGACTCTGTTAGATGCGGGCAGACGTTTTAGCAGCGGTCGGACTCTGTTAGATGCGGTCGGACGTTTTAGCGGCGGGTTGGCCTACATTGGCTGTGGATGATCTAAGGACAGTGTTTTTTGTTTTTTTTCACAACAAACAGCCAGTTCCACTGGCATTAAAATCACAAGTCACCAAGCAGTCACATATACTCAGAGCCTGTGAGTTGGTCAGACGTGACTGTGAATGTGTCTTGGGAGTTAAAGGGGGGAACCGCTGGGTCTACAATTCATCATACACTTGACCTTGGTTTTATCAGAATATATCTAAGGCAACAATGGACACTGATACAAGGTACATATTGACAAGGTGCCCCGAGTGGTATTCTGAGGACGATCACGAAGAGACCTACGCGTGCGTAGATACCAGGGGATTGTTCAAGGCTGTCAGAGACATAATGGTAGAAGGTCAGCGGAGACTGTATGATGTGGAAAGATGTCGGCCTGGGGTCATGTACAAGAAAATAAGAGAAGAGGTAATCAAGGAGGCCAACGTGCTGTCTCAGAGACCATCCCGATCACTGTTACTGGCCCTCATGGATCTAGTGGATGTGTTGGGAGGGAACGAGTTTGGGTCCATCGCCACCCACAGACAGGGCCAGTCTCAAGCAAGTGCTGCTGATATACGGGAACTATACAGTGTTTTACATCCCGAACGATGAGTTGAGGAAACCCCGAAGGAATCGCACGGTGATACCTGTGGTCACCCAGTACTCAGGTAAACACAACCTGGTGCGCTACGACGCCAGTAGATCGATGGTGGTCATATCGAATAATGAGAATGACAGCAAGAGATCTTACTTTGTGCAAGAGGTGCTCTTCACCCCGGGACGCAAGAGTCTAAAACTCTTGAAAGACATCACAGGTAACATGTTCGAGTTTTGGGACATGGCCCTGGAGATGCCCACGCACATCAGAGCGCTTACGCCTTCTTTCAGACAGATACACCGTGTCAGTTGTTGCGTTCGGGAGATACGGGATCCCCAATCAGTGACGAGCACAGCGAGCATGAAATGCTGGCGTCTCACTTGGAGAACATACAGCCCATGTGTTGTGCGCCTGTACATCCGGATGAAGGCTTTAGGTGTGACATGAAGAAAAAACGCGAGGCCAGTATCGACTGTTCTTATGAAAATCAAGTCAGATGCGACCTGACTCGGTTTCAGCACAAGGACCATAACGAAGCTCGAGTGGTATACTTTAGACGTAGCGGCAAGATCTTGGACGGTAAGTGTGGTAACCTTGTGCCTGTCGTAGCCCAGCGGAAGGATCAGTGTAAACTGCGCAAACTGTACGTCTCAACTACGCTGAGGTTCTACAGGGCCTTGAAGCGCAGCTGTGCGAAAGGCAATGGAGAGCTGATGAGCTGTTGGAATGAGACCCTCCAGGACCTGGGGAGAGACACGTTCATAACCGGTCAGGCCAAGAGATACAGCAGTCCGCGCTGACGGCGTTCAACAGGCGCGTGAACCCAGGCGGGTGGTGTAATGGTGTATCGAGGTACGTGGAGAGCAAGATATTGAATCCCGTGATGATCGAGGTAGTGGAACTGGCCATCACGTTGATGGGTGACAGGATTCCGAGCGCATTTGCTGTGGCAGAGTTGCTCTACTGTCTCATTGAGAGAGTGCGCGGTTATGTCAGGTTCCAAGAAAAGTACGCTTCGAACCCGGAGTTCCGCTTGAACGTGCAAAGCGAACGCGCTGGTTTGATAGTCTCCCAGATGAAGAGAGATCGGACCTCACTGGCTGGCCTGATGACCTTATATGGCAAGAAAAAGGAGCGCTCGAGCGACACGGCCTGTAAAGCAGCAGAGTGCGCGGATATGCTTATGCGACACCCCTGCGAATACATCAATAAGATCCAGAAAATGTGGTACACCCTGAGCAGGGGAGACTCTGCGAAGGAGAAAGATGTGTATGCCAACGTAAAAGTACTTTTCCTGAAACTCCGTGTGTACCACAACAAGCTAAAGAAACTTCAGATATCCAGAGAGCAACAACCTAGTCGCGACACCTCTCATGGCTACTGCGACGGAGGTGAATCTGATCGCAGGTCTCTGGCGCGAGGCCGCTCTGAAGCAGCTAACTCGCAAGGGGGTGAGAACAAAAGATGTGAACCCGATGAAGGGTTAAACTCATCAGGAAGAGCACCTCAGGTCACCAAGGTTGATCGGTACGTGACCCCCGAGGCGACCCCCGCCTCTCTCTGGATCAAGAACATGTCCACGCTGCTCCTGAGCGAGCCTTGGTTAAACGGTGATCAGAAGCGGAGAGAAGCGGTGTGTACCCTCCTGAGACTAGATGAGACCCTGCTGAACAGCGCGCATTCCAACATCCTGGGAGAATGGGTTGCTAGCAACTGTGGCGCATACTCGGCGAGCGGGACCTGAGAGATCGACTTGTCCGTTTGCATTCGCTATCTACGGAGAGGTGGGCCGAGAAGGCTCTAGTTGCTTTCCCCGATGACGCAGGGCTCCGCTTGCCCCTTGGAGGCCAGAGGCGAAAAAAGGTTGACCGCAGAGCGATGTTGGAATTGGAACAATCTAGATCTAAAGCGGAATGCTCGGAGCGCCGATTTCCTGGAGACGTAAAGCCTCAACCCGGCACGGATCCGCTGTTAACTAAACAACGCAGCAGTCATGGCGAAGCGGACCCGTTTCATATCAAGCTCAGCCCGGGCCAGATCGAGACCGGCATCAAATGAGTAACATGTGCGTGAGCGAGGCCGAGGATGGGAGTTGTGGAGAGATCAAAGACTACGAAAGTGAGATGGGATCGGAAGTCGAGGGCGAAGACATAGCCTTCACAGATGAAGATAAGAGCAGCCTGGATGATTATGATTACAGTGACAACTTTATAGATGATGGGCCTATCGCAATAGTAGATGACAGTAGCACCGAGGACAGTGACGACGGGTTCCGTAGCAACATAAGAGGACAAACCCGCGGAGGCCAAAGACCTCGAGGGAGCGGATGAACCAAGGTTCGACGTGTATACAATTCAGATTCCGAAGAGGACGATTACATCAGAACCGTCCATCGGCGCAGACGGAAGCGTGTGTTGTCGTCTTCAGACAAATCTGATGGAGACAATGCTACCAGTGAGGAACCAGCAGCGAGACCTCATAATAAGCGCGCGAAGAACCATGGTAGCGCTAAACTGGTGTACGAGCAATGGCAGCGCAGTAAGAATCTGGACCCACCGTCCAGGGGCAAAAAACGGGTTAGGACAATGACCCTCCCTGCGTTGGATAAACCGCGGGGTCCCAAACATCCCCAGTCAAGCCATCAAGGAAACTGGCATGTCTCTAAACCTGCCTCCATGGAGAGAGGGGTGATCAAAGATCAGATGAAGAAAACTTAGGGAGGGAAAACAACAAGAGTGACTGTGAATCCCAGCGCCGAGGCTCCTCGTCTTGGAAAGTCTACGACGAGACGCCAACGACTGAAGACCTCGAGGCATCCCAGGCGAAGCGGATCACACACATCAAAGATAATTTGACCCACGAAGAGGCTAAGCGCACCACCAGCTGCAAGGAGGACTCGTCCAGCTGCGCGGAGGACTCGTGCTCCCGTAACGTGGGCCGTGAGCGAGTTGAGAAGGTGTTGAAACGGAAGGGAGAATGCTGTGAGACGAAAACTCAGCGAGAGCAGCCTCAACCGAGCTCGGACGCGGGTGAGGTCAACAAAGAGGAGAGCGATTCTGAAGACTTGACCGTCTCAGATACGCAGCAGCACAGTGAAGACGTCAGTAGTGACACCGGCTCCGTCAGGGACTATGTGATTACCATGTGAATGTATGTAGAGTATGCATTCCCCTACCAAACCCAAATCCCGGCGGCGCGTGCAGGGATCACAAAGCGTACGCATAACACGATATTTAGAGGAGCTAGCATCTACCTTGCATGTAAGCCATTTAGGTGAAATAACTAATGCACCACCCTGTTCACAGTCGCAGGCCGCTGATCCAGGTCCATGCGCCACCAACAAAAATGTAAGGAAAGGTGATAATTCTTGTGTGTCTGATACGAAATGTAATGACAATGTCATGTCAATATGATTTGATTTTGTGTGGACCATGTCTTCTTGTGTGATATGATCCTATAATAAAACTGCACCAGGTTTCTGATCACTGCGTTGAAGGCTCCACATCTCAAAAGTGAGTCGGGGTCTGTCTGATCTCCTCTTACACAAGGTGGGGTCTTGTACACCAGCAATCTGGTCCCAACGCCAAGCTCGTGGCTCATCTGCTTGATTCCGGACTCCGAGCCCGCACTCGCCATAGCCAGCCAGGTGGGTATCTCTGCGGTGTACTCCTTAAAAGTGAAATGCCCCCCCGATCCACATCGAGTCTGTCCAGGACCCTGATTCTCTCCCGACCGTATTCATGCAGGCCTTCTATCACGATGTTCAAGGCTTCAGTCAGTTTCCCGGACCTGCTGCTGTTTCGCACATCCTTGAGCCAAGCCCCCACGTTTGCACCTGGTAAATGTTTGTCCACAATGTCGATACAGAACTGCAACGCGGCGTCGCCATGCTCCCCTATAAGAGGTCCATCCTTCCTGAAGTGTATGCTGAGATATCCCACCGCGTCCATGATTGCTGCCCCTTGACAAATCAGCACGTTTCTCGGGTCTAACGCGTGCACAGGTAAGCTCTTGGAGAGCAACGCTTCACGGAACAGTAGAAGGACCTGGGCAACAAACCTCTCGTTTGAGTGAGGGGGTTGAGACGGTCTCCGAGGCGGGCGTGCAATCTCTCAGCAGTTGTGCGTACTGGAACACTGTCACCCCATCGCTGGCCGAACATTTGCACATACCCCGGCTCGGGCCTGCAAATATACCTGGGTGCATATCAGTCAGCGTCTGTGATAGTTTGACCACGTTTTTCATGAACATAACCTCCTTTTTTTTGTTCCTCGCACAAGGATCGCCATCGCCGTATCAATGTCACCATCCGCTCTCCGCTTACGTCCCTTCACGATGACCCGGGATCCGGACGTGTCGAGCCAAGCCGAGGAAGCCGCCGCGTTGCCTGGTTGCTCAAAACAGTCATTGCCTCTAAGAACAGTCTCATTGTCTGCAGGAGCGAGAAGCAGTTCCGATTCCGCATCTCTGCGACATAGACGGCTTCTCCCCGACGGGCCGGCATTTTCATCCACGACACGTTGGTCCCAAAGGACTAATGTAGAGTCTTGATCTCTGAGGCCTAACCTGGACTCAACCGAACCCGAGGCTTGAGTGTCCACGGGGTCCCCGTGAGCAGACTACCCTGCCTGGGACCGTGTAGAATCATCGTGTGTCTCGGAAATGTACACTTTGGCGTGCCCTATTTGACCAAGATGATCAGCCTTGCGTTTCACAATGGCTCGGCTACTGCAACCGTTCGATGCAAAGGAACCAACCTTGCTGGAGTACCACACGTAGGGCTGGATGTAGCCCGGAGCCAGTCTCATAACATCAATCCCGTAGAACTCCTTGCCCGTGTGCTTGTACGTGGTTACCTCAGCAAACCTCAGGTGCTCCAAGAGTTCCTTTGGTGTGCAATCATCACAAGTCACGATGTCAGTAGCCCTGTACTCTCCCGCACTCACTGACAGCGGGAGTGTTATGCGAGGGATCTCAGGTAAACTGGCGTCTGCTTGCATAGTGTGATACCTGGGGAGGGACAGTAACTCAGACGGGGAGTACCTCTCTTGGGGAAACAGTGTGATGCACAGCGGTCCTATTGCTATAAATCCCTTGTCCTCCACGGGGCGCGTCGTCGCTTTCGCAGCTTGCGATAGTTTAGTCAGTATGTCTGCGATGGACGGTCTCGCGTTGCCGTACCTCTGCCACAGTTCTTCGGCGTCTATATTTTTCATGTATTCGGACCGGAACACGTCTCTGTCCTGCGGCGTGTACACCCCGACCAGTTCGGATAGGTTCCTAGCATAGGCCTTCTTGCAGAAACCCTGCGATCGATCGTCTGCTCTGTAGCCTATCAAAGGCTTTCCGCTGTACAGCTCCCACATCACGCAGTACCAGCTGAAGATGTCGGTACCGGTGTCTGCCTCCAAACACCATACAACCTCGGGAGCCCTGTTGGTACGAGTACCCCGAGGTTGATCGGGAGTGGAAAAGTTGCACGCTGTGCCGAAATCGCTGATCTTGAAATACACCAGCAGCGGTCTCCTGTCTTTCGCTCGGCACACCAGTATGTTCCTGTGAGTAATGTCCCTGTGCTGCATGGCTCTCCCACGCAGGTAGTTCAACGTGTCTAGTTCCACTAGGGGCACGTATCTTGTATCGTAATTCATGAGCACGGAAAACTCATGCAGGGAGCACACGGCCATCTCCATGAGGGCCATGGCTCTCCCTCCCAGCCTGTATCCGGGTGCTTCACACCAAAACCCACCAAACGTACGCAGCACATTGGGGTGTCGAATCGACACCCCGCTCAGGATCTCCTCCATCTGAGATGCAACGTGAGCATAACGCTTGAACTCGTTGTTCACAAAGGGCACACTCCAGTTCACCATTTCTGGGAACAAATTTACCTTGGCCACCAGGGTGTCCCTGAGCCTCAAGGTAACACCAAACCCGCCTCGGCCTAGCACTGCATATTCATCGCGAAGCAGCGGTTCTACGTCTACGTCGTAAGCATCCACCTCCTGCGCGGACGTGGACGCTCTTTGTTTATGACTGAGCAGCATGTACTTCACGTTGGTGTATAACGTCCATCGCGAGGACTTTGCGGTAGGCGCATTGGGTCTGTGTTCCCTAGTAAAACCGTCAGCTACCATCATTGGAGTCTTGGGCTGGACTGTGTTGTAGCTCCTGTTTGTGAGGCGTCACGGACGAGGGCGCGTGCGCCACGAATTTAACGAAAGGCGACACATGCGCGGGCATGAGTCCCGTCACTTCTCTATATAAGGCGATAGCGCCTCGTCCGCACGAATTTCTCACCGCCCCAGGCGCGATCGCCTGGAACAACACTAGCGAGCTGCTGTGCTGTAATTCCGGGGTCCCATCTGTCCGCCGTTTTATACACACTGCCAAGCGCTCTCTCCCCCTAAGTTCGGGTCAGCGTCTATGCTCGTTATCTGGAGCCTGTCCCGGTTCACCCCCCGTACTGATCACATAGCCTTCTCAGCCACGAGGTGAGGTCTTCGTCAGGCGTAGGTGCACTGTACTCGTTGACACTAACAACTCCCATCCACCGGAGCACGCCTTGTGCGTCATCGTGATCTAACGTCTTAACGTGATAGAGATGGTGAATTTCCACCAGCTCCATGAGCCGCTCCACACAGTCTTTCGGGCCCATACTGCTGCCATCGATCGACCCAATTGTACGCAGCGGATTAGCTCGTAGGCATAGTAGTTAAATATAAAAATGAACGCCGCGATCCGCAGGGATATAGCCTTCTCTCAACACACGTCTGTCTCGCTGTTCGAGTACCTGATAGTGGCGGGCGCACCAGCAACGGGACTGCTTCAAGGCGCTGCATTCATCGGAAATGGAGTTGCGCTTCAGAAGAGCCTAGAGCTCCTCAGGGACATGTGGCGGAGAGCGGACGTCCTGTACGTGTACCTACAGGATCTGGAATATTTGCACCAGATGGAATGCAATAGTATGGGGCGTTCGGGTTCTCCTATACCCGAACCCATCGCGGTCGAGCCTCGCAAGTTGTCTAGGTACTACATATACCTGTTGTTCCGCTACTGTATCAGCTTTGAGTCTGGAATACGTGAAACCTTCACCGTCCCCGGTGCTCTTTGCTCATGGAAGCCTTTCGAAAAACAAGATATGCTTATAGACATACCCAAAGCCTGGATGGTGACTGGTAGGGTGTGCACAAATTACCCATCCGCACCGCCTGCACTGGAAGGTTCCAGTGACCGCATGTGCACCGGACACAAACCTCCGTTTCGAGAGCAGCCGCCCCCCTCTTTTCCTTTCCAACATGTACCGTGCGCACCATCATCATTGTATACATCTGGAGACCATGCACAACACCAGCGGTTACGCTCTCCGCGTCCTGACCTGAGTACTGCGGTCATGAGCGAGAGCCCAATCAACATGGCGAGCCACGTTTGCAACAGCTCTACCCAGTCCTACCTCCTGAGACACAAGGGACCGGCTTCTCGTCAGAGGCCGGGTTGTACAAAAAAAAGGCTTCAAATGCCCAGAGATCCGCACGCGACGCCCGCCCGAGAGGCAGAGGCTGTAACGTTGAAAGCGAAGAGGAGATCAACTGAGGTCGCAGCGTGTCCTCTGGAGCTACAGCCGATGATACATCTGTGATGCGTTTCTGTGTTATCGACACCACGTGACCGATGACGTATACCATGCACTACTCATAATGTAATCAGTGAGATGATGTGAGGATGAAGCAAGCCCAGGGTAATAATTGCCCTGAATGTAGGACCGAGTCACTCTTCTACGTACCCTCCCGTCGTTGGGTGGAGGCCGGTCCCAAGAACTAAGAACTACCAGAACTAAGCTAGTTGCCCAACGCAGAGAGATTATGGCCAGGACGCCTTGTGTGTACTTTAACCGCAGGACGAAGACGTGTTTTTATGGGAGGAGATGCCTATATAGCCACAAACTGAATCATCCCATGTTTTGTCCATCCGCGGGGCATCCTCAGTGGGAGCCAATCGGGACCCGGGCAGTCCCTGGCTTCCCTCAGTGGCAGACGCGTGGCAGATGCACGTAGCTCCAGTCAACTGGATCGCATGGCAGCAATGTCACTCAGTCAATCGGCGTCAAGTCACGGAAGGTCACCGTTACTACCAGTGTGGAAAGGCAAACGCTCTAGCACCGTCCCAGGTGCTATATGCGCCCTATCCAACAAGTTTGCTGACCCGACAGGGATTCCAAGGCGCAGGGATCATAAGGTCTCCAGATGACACTCAGCATCCATTGTTGTAACCTCTAATTGACAAGCTTGCATTAAATAAAAGACATGTATACATTACACACATGGTGTCAGTCATATACGTCTTCAATGAGTACCGAACCGGATTATATCGAACACATTGCATGCTCTCATGGCGAGTGCCGTTGATCAGACCACCTGCCCAAACATGTTATGTGCCTGGGACGCATTTGGGTCATTCACCGCCACTAAAAGGTCCGACCACCACCAAAAGGTTTGACCGCCGCTAAAATGTCCGACCGCCACTAAAAGGTCCGACCGCCGCTGATTTGCATACAGCGCCTCCCACAGCAGTGACTAGGTGAATTACACGCCGTCGAAGTGCCTGACTTGGGAACTATGGACAATTCACTGACGAACGTTCAACTCCACAACATCAGCGACCGTACGTATACAGTGTTCATATGTCTACCCTACCCATTACTCAGGTGTTGTGATAGTCAGTTAATCGTATTCAATGTGATATTCCAGTACTCAAACGGATTGAAGAGACTCACCGAGAGGCAAAGAGAGAGATGGAGAAGTGGCAGACCTGGAGAGGCAGAAACAGCGCGCCGACCCTTGCTGTCGCTATAACCGCCTACTTGACATCCCCTGTATTTGTTGCTATGCTGACATGATATGATAACTATGTGTCTCATACCTGGCATTATACTGTTATGATAACCACATATTTGTAACACACAGGCGTAATTACTGTAATGCATAGGATTTTATTATGTGTGTTATTACAACCACTACGCACCCACCTGATGATATTATCATTATGTAAAAGATACCATGAAGATAATGAAATCAACCACATATTTGTAACACACAGGATATTACTGTATTGCATAGGATGTTTATTATGTGTGTTATTACATCCACTACGCACCCACCTGATGATATTATCATTCATTATGTAAAAGATATCATTAAGATAATTAAGTAAAGTAACCAAGATGTAAAAGATATCATGAAGATAATGAAATAAAGTAACCAACACCTTGATTATGAGCATCCCGTTTATTCCTGCACATCACAAAAACATGATGTCTGAATGGAGAAACTGGCCACAAAACTCAGCGGGATCCTGGTGCCTGCCGGACGACATACTGGGCGCTTGTTTGGGGGCGACATGTGGATAACTCTGCTCAGAGTATAGGGCACGTAGGGCATGAGCATGGCCACGGTGCGTGCCTCGTCCACAAAACAGTCCAGCATCTGTATTATGTTAGGGTGACCCCGCAACACCGTGAGACATGACAGCTCTCTCACGGTCGAGTCTTCCGTGCCGTGCGTGTGACATTTTAACGCAAATTCTTCGCCTGTAAGTCGAGACTTGACCCTATACACCACCCCGTATGAGCCCGCGCCAATCACGGGACAGGAAGTGTCTTTGATATATCCTTCCATCTCAGATGTGAACTGTGTACCTGGGATGATAACGATGGAAACGTGTCCTGGGAGGGGCCTCTGTAAACACACAGTGAAGGTGTCTTCCCGCAGTCCAATGTTATATTCCTCCTTTCCTGGATTCTGAAACATTACTTCAGTAGCGGTCCGACCGCCACTGAAAGGTCCGACCACCGCTAAAGCGTCCGACCGCTGCTAAACGGTCCGACCGCCGCTGAAAGGTCCGACCGCTGCTGAACATTTCGACCGTGCAAGGTCCGACCGCCGCTAAAACGTCCGACCGCCTCTGAACGGTCCGACCGCTGCTGAACATTTCGACTGTGCAAGGTCCGACCACCGCTAAAACGTCTGACTGCCTCTGAACATTCTGGCTGGCGTGCAAGGTCCGACCGCTGCTGAACATTTCGACTGTGCAAGGTCCGACCACCGCTAAAAGGTCCGACCGCGACTAAAACGTCCGACCGCCTCTGAACATTTCAACTGTGCAAGGTCCGACAGCGGCTAAAACGTCCGACCATTTCCCGTAATCAGACCTGCCCAGTGTTGTTATTAGACAACATCGACTGCTGGTCTGGTACTCTTCAGAAAGATACTTGTTCAAAACCTGAGCAAGATGCCTCTTTGTGCAATACGCCGGGAAATGCATGTGATCCAGTACACCAAGGATATACTGAATGCATTGATGATACGTGACTCGAAGACGCATCATTTTGCTTGTGAATATACTGCGCTGAGGTGCTTGGATCCCAAATCATCTCGCAGGCTGTACAATGTTATGTGTGTACTAAAGGGTATTGGGATCCTAGTTTCAAAAAAACACCTGTCAAGACGGTGCACAAACAGTACCCCTCTCATGCGGTGTATAATTATGTACGTTACAATCCAGGCGTATTCCACACCACTACTTTAATGTGTGAGTGCCACGTGCCGCGTCGGCGTCAGTATGACATATTAGGAGTACTGCGGCGGATCGAACTTGTGAAAAAAATTAGGTGCGGACTGTACACTACTGACCAGTGTAATCTGAATCCTGTCGCACGATATTGGAAAGAGTACCTGGACCGCATCTGGGACAAAGAAGGATGGACCCCCGGGACCCCTGTCAGTTGGAACAGATGTATTTTGGGCATCACATTCACTGAGGATCATCACGTGACGGTCACAGATGATCATATCACTACACTCCGATGTCACAGGAGAAAGAAGATATCAGCGTGTAACCCACCCCAGGGCCCGGTGGATGTTGGGCAGTGCAATTCAAGCACAAGTGCAGCGGGTGAGCTCCTCGGGTTGTCCCTCTACGAAGCGGACCTCAATACTACGGTCTAATCTAATGGCTCCCATAAAACCGCTTCCGACGAAGGGACCTGCTGCGATCATCAGCATTTGCCTGGTGACACCTTTTCGGATTCACCGACCGGCCTGGAGTCTGATGACAGCGGGCCCCCCCGGGGCATGGGCCCCGGGTTGGGGTCGGACGGCCCCCTCGGCCAGACCTCTTCCGACGGTGTCACCTATTCGGACCTATTACTAGAGATCCTGGAGTCTGATGACAGCGGGCCCCCCCGGGGCATGGGCCCCGGGTTGGGGTCGGACGGCCCCCTTGGCCAGACCTCTTCCGACGGTGTCACCTTTTCGGACCTACTACAGATCCTGGAGTCTGATGACAGCGTAACATTCTCTACATGCCTGCTGCCCATCTCTGAAGGACTAGATTGTGCAATATGAGCATGAGCTTTATATGGTTCATTTGAGTGTTATATACCTTGTGTCGTAATAAAGCGCCAGTGAATGTAAACCCACCACCACAGTGTGTGAACCTATATCCATGACATGCAATGTCACTGTGAATAAGACAAGGACGTATACATTATATGTAATCACGTGAAATTTATTTCGATATCATGCATGACATTATGATAACTTGAACCCGACCAGGGCCTATGAAGACCATGGGTCGGAGAGATGAACCCTGCTGCTGACTTGAGGTGAAGAACGCCAAAAAACCGTCCTGTGAGCACAAAACTGTGATCACTCATTTGTTTTACATAACAAAAACAACGTTTGCACGCAGATTCAGACAGAAGTCCAGTGTACAGACCCAATAATCGTTTTCCGCCAGCCAGTCACCATGTTCGCCGAGCAGATAGGAGGCTATCTGTTCCCCTACCCCTTCAACCACCTCCTCGCGTTGCAGTCGACATTTCGTCCTGTGGTTCAGATCTCAGCCCCTAAGGTCACCAGGCTGACAACGCGGCCCCAGTTGATAACACCGTCGTCGAAGATACTTCTGGCTGCAAGGGTCAAGGCGTCGCTGTCGTCGCTGTTGTCGCTGTGCTCTAGCACTCTAGTCATTTCTGTGACCATAGGCATGTGATAAGACTGCATATATTAGTTTGTTGGGGCTGAAAGATGAGAATGAATTCATCCAGCTTACCTTGGTATGTGGATCTGTGTGTGGTCAGTATGTGGTTCACAACCTTTTCCATTACATGCGTGGCTGTTATGTGCTCCCATTTGACAGTCACTGGATATGAAGCCGGTAGTCTTCCGTATGTCCTTAGAACATTTTTTATCAGAACCCTAGTCTCTGTGGACATTTCTGTGATGTAAACAGACAGACAACACTGTACCTGATATCTCAGAGGATCATTTGTGAGTGTTATACCACTCACGTGTTAATCAAGAGGGTATATGACCTTGATTGAATGTAATAACAATGAGCCAGGTTGATACTTTCACATTCATTTGATTGAAAGGTCTGACCACATCTAACAGAGTCCAACCGCCGCTAAAAGGTCCGACCGCATCTAACAGAGTCCGACCACCATCATAAGGTCCGACCGCCACTAAACGGTCCGACCGCAAAATAAAGGTCCGACCGCTGTGGAAAGGTCTGACCGCCGCTAAACGGTCCAACCGCTGTAGAAAGGTCCGACCGCC
>JBBMOE010000240.1:0-24850 GCA_037975065.1 Chaetodon trifasciatus
CTTGAAGCCCACACACACACACACACACACACACACACACACACACACAGACACACTCACACACACACACACACACCACCACCACCACCACCACACTTCGCTTCCTTTGGGTGTGTGTGTATATGTGCATGTTTGCTTGGACTGAGTGTGTGAGGAGAGTGAGGGCTTGTGTTCTGATGAAATCAAAGAGAAAGGACAGCAGGGGCCGCACTGAGTACCACTGTATTTAAGGGTGACTTCAATGTCCAGACCTCTCACCGTGTGCAGGAGAACTCCGACACAATATGTTGATTTGAACTTGATGAATATGTTGGTTCACATCAAAGGTGGCTGCTTGTTCTGACCTTGTTCTACTGTTCTGAAGGAGCCATGCCTTTCTATGTTTAGTCACTCTGTTGAGTCACCCTGTAAACCTGCCCACATAGGCTCAAATTAGGTTCAAATTAGGCCCAATGAACTCACTGAGAAGTCATAAAATTGCGTACTTTAACTGGGGTGTTTAGCGCCTGGCCTTTCTATGTGTGTGTGTGTGTGTGTGTGTGTGTTAATATGAGGTGCCACAGTGATTGGGAACTCTTCCTCCTGGGAGTAAACGGCACATTCTGTTTGGACAGCCTAATCTGAAATAAGCCTTATTCAAACTGTCGCATTTTCCTGTAAAGACATGTGGGATATGTTGATATTATTCGGATTTTAGGAGCATCCTTTGAACATGCATATGGCATATTGAGAATATGTGTATTACTAGGTGTTTTTATGACAGTCGCACAGTAATGCAACACACGACCTCTTGCAATCGCCTTTAGATGCACTAAAGAAGAAGAATTGGTGGGACAATCCCCTTTATTCATCACACAATCATGCAATCATACGCCATGCAAATTGGTGAAACTTGTCCTCAGCCTTTAACCCATCCTGTATGAAAGTATGAAAGAGGGGCCCAGCAAAGGGCCCATCCTTTAACCCATCCTGGTTGCTTTCCTCCGCAGCAGACCAGGAGCAGTGGGCTGCCATCCGACTGGCACCCAGGGACCCAATCTCTTTCGTCACCACTGGTCAGGTGGTGATCTTCTTGCATGTTTTTAGTGGGGGTATTTTTATGGAGGATACCCCAGGTGAGCACAGGGAGAACATGCAAACTCCACACAGCAGGCACTGAAAGCATGGTGGAGGACACGCCACAGCGGGATTCGAACCGGGACCTTCTAGCTGTGAAGCGACAGTGTTACCACTTGTGCCACCGTGCCACCATTTCTGGTCAGAAGGAGGAGAAACGTGCCTACTTATTATAAAAGACTTGTGTATCAACAGACTTTTGGATATGTGCAACTCTGACCTTTTCAAGAAGGGGGCTGAAAGCGGGAGGCTGTGGCCCTTCAGTGGGGTATCTGAAGCAACAAAACCAGAATATTTTGAGCATATAAATGTAGTCAGTGTCATCCATCTCCATTGTGGCATCTCGGTTGATCTATTACTCCCATCATGTTGTCTGAGGCTATACACTTTCCAGAGGATTAAATAACATTTAGATGAAGAGTTCAAAGGTCGGGGTAATGGAAATCCATAGGCTTCCAAGTACTCCTCTTAGATACTCTAATTCCTGCAGGTCATGATGTCTATCCTCCACTTGCTGCTCTCACTGACCTAAGAGAGAAGAGAAAAAAAAGCCTGGTTATGCATTCAAAATAGAACATTAGGTCAAATGTGGGCCACAATTAACAGAGGATGTACATGTCCACGTAAATGTTCATGTGCACAACCAAGGAGATACTTAGAAATCTGTCCATCCATGTGGTGAGCATCCACTGTGGAATGAAGGATAAGGAACTTGGTAGGTCTACTGGTCCTTCAGTGATTCCTAAGTTGACTACAGATGAGTGGTGCATGGAGGGGAGCCAGCCACATGTTGACCACATTGCTGCCGCAGAATAACAGATAAATAACCGCAGATGTGTAGACAGAGGAGAAAGCGGGGAGAGGGAAAACAGAAGAGAGAGGAGAAAGGAACATAAAAGAGAGGGGAGGTTTCAAAACTCTGTGGCAAAAAGATGTTATCTAAAATACTGAATGGAGCAAGAGTTCTAGGGCGGATGCATTTAAAAACGGAGTGAATACACGTCACAGCTTATGGAGGGCACGTGTGTCATGTCACTGAGGGAGTGCGCTGTGGTTACACTGAAATTCAAGCTGATCAGAATCATTGTGTCGCAATTCAGCACCAATTATTTCGCATACAAAATGCAAAATGTGAAAGATTAGATTTGATTAGATTAGATTCAACTTTATTGTCATTGTTAGAGTGCAACACAGAGACGAGCAACGGTCTTGTAAACTAACGGTCCTCACTTTTTAACTTTAATTTACGGGGCAGAGTCATGGGCCTGTTTGTAGGCTAGATTAGATTAGATTCAACTTTGTCATCGACAGAGCGCAACACAGAGACAACGAAGTGCAGTTTAGCATCTAACCAGAGGTGCAAATAGTCAAAAAATCCAAAAATATCAATACATACAAATAGTGCAATTGGCATGAGGAATAAATGGTATGAGGTATGTGCAAGTAATTTCTATGAAACCATAAAACGTGCAACACGGTATGTAAACAAGTGACGTGCAACAGGTAGTAAGTGCTGCTGGGGGACAGGAACAGGAGTGGGAACAGAGGCTCCTGAACCTCCTACAAAATGGTAGGGGGGCAAACAGTCCATGGTTGAGGTGGGACCTGTCTCTACTGATGCTGTGTGCCCTTCTGAGACACCGCTTGCGCTGGAGGTCCTCGACGGTAATGTACTGGGCAGTTTTCACCACCTGTTGCAGGGCCTTCCGCTCAGAGGCTGTGCAGCTACCATACCATGCTGAGATGCACTTGGTCAGGATGCTCTCAATGGTGCAGCGGTAGAAATTAACTAGGATTTGACGTGCCAAGTTAACTTTCTTCTGTCTCCTCAGAAAGGAGAGGCGCTGTTGAGCCTTCTTTATCAAGGTGGAGGAGTTGAGGGTCCAGGAGAGGTCCTAGGAGATGTGAATGCCCAGGAACTTGAAGCTGGAGACACGTTCAACCTCAGCTCCGTCGATGTGAATGGGGGTGTGACTGCAGCCTTTAGTTTTCCTGTAGTCCATGATGAGCTCCTTGGTCTTCTTGGTGTTGTGGGTCAGGTTGCTGTCGGCACACCACATCACCAGCAACTTGTCGTTGTTGTTGATCAGGCCTATCACTGTGGTGTTGTCTGCGAACTTGATGATGGAGTTGGAGCAATGCACAGGCACGCAGTCATGGGTGAAGAGGGAGTAGAGGAGAGGGCTCAGCACACAGCCCTATGGGATGACGGTGTTCAGGGTCAGGGTGGTGGAGGTGTGGTTGTCTAACCTAACAGACTGGGGTCTGTTGGTCAGGATGTCTAGGGTCCAGTTGCAGAGGGAGGTGCTGATGCTGAGGTCACTGAATTTGTTGACCAGCTTGGAGGGGATGACTGTGTTGAATGCTGTAGGTGTTGTTATTGTCCAGGTACATCAGGGTGGAGTGCAGTGCCGTGGAGATGGCATCCTCCATCGATCTGTTTGGTCGGTAGGCAAACTGATGGGGGTCCAGTGTGGGGGAAAGACAGCAGTTGAGGTGGGCGAATACCAGCCTCTTTAAGCACTTGGTGATGATGGGGTGAGTGCGACGGGGCGGAAGTCATTAAGGCCCACTCCAGCTGACTGCTTCGACACCAGCACAATGGTGGTGGTCTTGAGGCACATGGGGACTGTTGCCTCGGCCAGTGACAGGTTGAAGATGTCAGTGAAGACCCCAGCCAGCTGCTCTGCACAGGCCTTAAGCACGCGACCGGGTATGCCATCAGGGCCAGCAGCCTTACGGATGTTCACCCTGCTGCATGCAGACTGACGTTGAACTCAAGTGGAGAACGTGAGGGGCTGTTCATCTGGGTGGGGAGTAGTTTTGGTGGCTGGTTGTGTGTTGTCCCAGTCGAAGTGAGCGTAGAACTTGTTGAGCTCGTCCAGGAGGAAAGCATTGCGGGTTGGTGTGGCATTTGCTCCCTCTGGCCATACTTCAGCAGTCCTTGCTGACGGCCTCACACTTCTGATGAGTGGTGTGTACTAGGGGAGTAGGAACAAAGAGAGGTGATCAGACTGTCCCAGGTGGGGGACAGGGGTGGCTTTGTAAGCCTCAGAAATGTTTTTTTAGGTGAGTCGGTCAGCCTCGCTGTCCTGGCAATCTCTTGGGGGAGCTGAAATTTGTCGAACACACTGCTTGTGCATCGAAATCTTAAATCCAAAAGTTGCTGTCTGGTGTAGGAAGTGTTCGCAAAGCTGTAATGAGCGAACAGACTCGAATCCAGTAAGAAAATAATAATTATATTGCAAATTCTAGTGAGACGCTGAGCCTCACATTGTGCATGAGCCGCCATCTTAAACTGTTGAGCATGCTTCAACTTGCACATACGTGGTGAATATGTGTGTGGTGTGATTCATTCCTTTAGTTAAAGCGCTGGTGGCCCAGGCCTGGTGCCAGGGCTTGGTGGTTGCAGATCTGTTTACTTTTGTAGGCTGGCAGGAACATGAGATTTCCTCTGGGTGTACTGCGGCTGGGTGACCTGCAAACAGCATGGCCCTTCAAGTCTCTTGCTGCTCCCATTACAGGCTGCCTCACCCCCAGTGCCCCCTCCCCTCCTGCAGGGTCACTTGTGTTGAGGGTAACCACACACCAACAAACGTATACATGGCAAACCATCCAATAGGTGTTGAGATATTTCAATCTGGAGCCAACTGGCTAAAAATGTCTAGAAACTGTGACTGAGCACATTATTGTCTTTCACTCACTTGCAGGGACTGTTATGTATAGATAATGATATAATATATTTTTTAGGATGTCCAGGGTCAGGGTTTTCAGACCTCAAACAACGCAAAGAAAACAAGTTCATATTAATTTTGAAACAACACAATAATGTTTTAACTCAGGAAAAAGTTCAGAAATCAATATTTGGTGGAATAACCCTGATTTTCAATCACAGCTTTCATGCGTCTTGGCATGCTCTCCACCAGTCTTTCACATTGCTGTTGGGTGACTTTATGCCACTCATGGTGCAAAAATTCAAGCAGCTCAGCTATGTTTGATGGCTTGTGACCATCCATCTTCCTTTTGATCCCATTCCAGAGGTTTTCAATGGGGTTCAGGTCTGGAGATTGGGCTGGCGATGACAGGGTCTTAATCTGGTGGTCCTTCATCCACACCTTGATTGACCTAGCTGTGTAGCGTGGAGTATTGTCCTGCTGGAAAAACCAATCCTCAGAGTTGGGGAACATTGTCAAAGCAGAAGGAAGCAAGTTTGATGAATCTGCCCGATTCCACCCTTGCTGAATCACCCCCAGATCATCAGCGATCCTCCACCAAAATTCACAGTGGGTGCAAGACACTGTGGCTTGTAAGCCCCTTGAGGTCTTTGTCTAACCATTAGATGACCAGGTGTTGGGCAAAGCTGAAAGTTGGACTCTTCAGTGAAGATGACCTTACTCCAGTCCTCTACGGTCCAATCCTTATGGTCTTTTGCAAACCTCAGCCTGGCTCTTCTTTCCTTCTCATTGATGAAGGGCTTTTTTCTAGCTTTACACAACTTGACCCCTGCCCCTAGGAGCCTGTTTCGAACCATTCTTACCTTGCACTTCACCCCAGCTGCCATTTGCCATTCTTTTTGTAAGTCACTTCATGTCATCCTACGATTGCTGAGTGACATTCGAATGAGTTGATGGCCATCCCAGTCAGTGGAGAGTCATTTTCACCCTCTGCTGGTCTGTAGCTTTGTTGTCCCCAGTGTCTGGCTTGACATTGTTCTTATGAACCGCCGTCTTAGAAAGGCAGCCTGATGCTCACTGTATTCCTCTGCCAGTAAAGCCAGAATTGAACCCTTCTTTTCCTCACTCAAAACTTTTCTTTTCAACTGTTTTGGCATGGTCAATAGATATTTTTGATTCCAATTACTTTTGAGGTACTACTAGCACTGTTTCTGCCATCCAGCTCATCCTATTGTAAGAGGATAGTGAGGATGACAGCAGTGGTTTTTATACTTTTCCTCGTTAAATAAGATTTGGTTCAGGTGGTCACTAAATGAGAACCTCATTAAGTAGAATGACGTGTACTTGTACTGGAATCTAACAGACACTGGACTGGAATGGCTGTCATACATGTGGAGATGCTGATTTCAGAAAAAATTGTAGTGGTCTCTTAATTTTTTCCAGAGCTGTATATTTATATATTATAATGTCACTGTATTAACTCCTACATATCAAATGCTGTACAGGGTAATGCATCAGGGAAAATGGGGCAATGCATCAGATGCAATCAATTTATGGTAGTTCTTGAAGGAGGATGCATAAAAGAAACAATATAGCTGTTTCTAAATAGGATTTTGTGTCTTTTCTGCTTCCTTTGTCAGCCTTTTAGCCCCTTTTAGCACCACAGAATGTGTTTTGTTACATGAGCAAACATAAGTGCACATTTGATTCTCAATGTCCACATGCGTCACTTAGTCTATCACTTCTGTATGCATCTCTTTATTAAACCTATGTTAGATTCTGTGTTGACTCAAACAATTACCCTGTTCTTCCAGTGCTCCTGGAGACGAGTGCAATTGTATAAACTGACGGAGAGTTTCTGAAGTGAAAGCAGGCGGGATCTGAAGTGTGAAGTGCATCTACCTATGTGTAGTTGTATGCTCCGATTGGCAATATTGGCAATTCCCTTGTCAACTGATTGGTGAGGGATGGATTCTTTCGTGAAAGCTCTCCAACTCACTTCTGCGTCATGTGTATCATGAAAGGAAGTTTACAAGATGCGGTGGGTGTGTGTCACATAGGCCTACTTCTGCTTCATTAAGAAGGCAAGATAGTTCAGCTTTCAGGGACCTGGCATTAACCTATAAAGTTACAGCGACATTGCTTNATAGCGTTTCTTGGTTACTGCCTGTATATTCACCACATTCACACGAAATATGACCACATACCTGGACCACCGAGGGACAGGTAAGTTAACTGGGTAAAGTGGGTCGCTGTTTAGTTAATGCTAACGCTAACATTACTTTCGTATCCTAGCTAACGTCGGCGAAGACATTTTTGTTTTTTGTTTTTTGTTTTTTTAGTAACAGTGAGTTACTGACATTATCTGTACCTTTTTTTTCCTTCCGCAGTTTTCTCCTCGGACATTCACCAGCGCTATGGAAGTTAATGAAAAATGACGGATTACTACACGACAAGTTTCTGGAATGGTAAGCAAAAGTATAAATGTTCATCTAACGCCGTAGCAACACTGTTAAGTAGTCCAGCTAACTCTTGTCACCAGTATGCCAGCACAGTTTAGCCCTCATAGGCTGCTGCAGGCTGTAACTAGCTGTCTGTGATACACTATGTAGGTCAGTTAACTAGTTTCGATAGTCTCTTCCGCTTTTGTGCAGCTTTCGTGAGTTTAAGTTGTTTTTTTCTGTGACTATTCATCTTCACATATCTCGTATATATATGTAATTACAGGTCAGAGAGATATGGGCCTGTTTGCAGGATAAATAGCCTGCATTATGTTTTCCTCACCGTGACCTGTCCAGAGGGAACCAAGGTAAAGATGGCACCCAACAATAGTGTTTGTGAAACTAGTAGTTGTATAAATATTACGCAATAAACGGTGTAAAAGGGAACAAGAAGACAGATAGGCCTACTTTTCACGGAAATCTTTCCAAAATAAATATGACCCTACAGTACCAGCTGCTGTCCTGTTTGATGAAAATCTATATGAAAGCTTATGTCCTGTGACGTTAGCACTAAAAACTCTTTGTCTTTCAATGCCAATGCCTCTGTTTCAGGAAATTCTGATGTCCCCAAAGTACCCCAAAGATAAATTCCTCTACAAGAGACTCTTCAGCTTGTTTGGTCAAAGGTATTTTATTCGACTGTCAGATTATTCAAACTATTCATGCTGTATACATCCCAGTGATACAGATACTGTCTCATTGCCATTCATTGTTGACAAACTTAACTAGGAACACTTTAGCAATGATAAGTTGTAGTTTTGTGATGTCAAGTCATTTGCAGTCTTATTTTGCTGTTTGGAAAGTTCCATTTCTGTCTTTAAGGTTCCTAGGAAATGGCCTGGTAACTGCCCATGACCATGAACAGTGGTATAAACAGCGCCGGATCATGGACCCTGCATTCAGCAGCTTGTGAGTTAATCATCACAAAGAATATCCTTTGTTCTGTTTTCTTTTTGTTTTGTCCAATCACAGAATTTCTCTTGAGCTTTGCAGGTATGTCCTGACTGTGCTAGTCCACTGTCTAAAACTACTATTACTTGCAGGTATTTGAGAGGTCTTATGGGCACCTTCAATGAGAGGGCAGAGAAACTGATGATTAAACTTTCGGATTTTGCCGAGACCAAAACAGAGGCCAACATGCTCCACCTAGTCAACTGTGTTACCATGGATGTTATTGCTAAGGTAATATGCCTTAGTCTGTTTTGCAGCTTCCTCTGCAGTAGACTTGATCAAACAAGTTTTTCCATGAATGTGATGAAACCACCATCTTATCACAGCCATTGATTTAATCAAATTGTAACTATGTTTGTTTTCGTGATGCCTCTCAGGTTGCTTTTGGTGTGGATTTAGACCTGCTGAATAAGAATTCACCTTTCCCCAAAGCCATTGAGACATGTCTTAAAGGCATGCTGCACCATACCAGAAACATATTTTTTCAGGTAAGACATCACTGCAACTTGGTCTGGAGTTTGTATGATGAAAACATTGCAAACCATGTGAGATCATAAAACCTTGCATTTCCAGTTCAATCCAAAGAACTGGCCTGTCGTTAATGAAGTGAAGGAAGCTTGCCACCTGCTTCGCACCACTGGAGCTAAATGGATCAATGAGAGAAAGACTGCCATGCGAAACGGCGATGATGTCCCCAAGGACATCCTCACGCAGATCATCAAAAGTGCTGGCAAAGGTTATGGTTCCTAAAGATTAGATTAGATTAGATTAGATTAGATTAGATTAGATTAGATTAGAGGAACGTTTTAAAATCCCCGTGTTGTAAATAGGGTCATGGCAGTTGCAAACAATACTTTCAAGGGTCTGGATGAGACTCAAATATTTGTTTTAAACTGTGCAGAATACTATCACAAATAATACAAGAAGCACAAATAAAGTACAATTATCATCTCAACAGGTGTGTCATTAACATTTCCACATAAATAGATTGTGGTGCAAAGTTCACAGTCAGATAATGTTACAGTAGGTATGTATGTAAATAGGTCAGATAGGTGTAGAAAATGAGTTCAACTTTTTTGCAATCTGATTAAATGACTAGAATATTGATTTGTTCAATAGTATTTTCTTATTATTCCAGAGGAAAGCATGACTCAAGAAGATGAAGAGTTCATGTTGGATAATTTTGTGACATTTTTCATTGCGGGTGAGTCTGCGTTGTTTGTGCTTCGTCGTGTGAAATGCTCTAAATAAAAAAGTCCTGTGTTGTTCTTATGTCACCTGTTCTTTTAAACCCATTTTTTTGCTTTGGAGATAATGAATATGATCACTTTAATGTGTGTTGTGTGTTGTTGATCCACATTTGCTCCATTTGAAGGCGATGTTCTGATTCACTTGGTCATCTGTACCATTTTAGGGCAGGAAACAACAGCTAATCAGCTGGCTTTTTGCATCATGGAACTCGCAAGACATCCTGATATACTGGAGAAGTGAGAACTATTAATAAGGTGCAAAGCAGTTTCGTAATGTAGCTGTTGAGCAATGAGTTTCTCCAGTTGTGTTTCTGTTTCCCAGAGTGAAGAAAGAGGTGGATGAAGTCATTGGGATGAAACAGGACATCAGTTATGACGATCTGGGAGAACTGAGTTACCTCTCACAGGTATGTATCTTGAAGAAAATGAAGCATGTTGTGAACCCATGGTGCAACTTACACACAGTCTCAAGTTAGCCTTCACCATAAGTGTTGTTGTTTGAAATATGAGGAATGGCTCCATCTACAGGTGAAACGCTCAGCTGGGATTATTCACTTACCTCCTCTTTGCAGTTCTGCTTAAAGGTGTTTCATCTACTTTTTATTTGTCAATACTGCACTAGGTGCTCAAAGAGACTCTGAGGATTTACCCCACAGCTCCAGGCACATCACGTGATGTTCTGGAAGACATTGTCATTGCCGGCATCCACATACCCGGAGGAGTCATATGTATGGTGAGTCATTCACTTTTGTTTGTTCCCATAAAAACGGAAGTGTGTGTCAGAATCCCAAAATGTTTTCTAGTGTGTTTGTGCTTTCCATACATGAAGGACAGTGGCAGCTATCACTTAAAAACAGTCAACAAAACAGGAAGTGTTTTTTGAATACTGACAAAGTGTAAACAATTCCCTGCCATCAAATGTTCAATAAACTGTTCTGAAATTCAGTTTAGCTCCTATGTGGCTGGTAGAATGGAGAAATTCTTCAAGGACCCGCTGAAATTTGATCCAGACAGATTTCACCCAGATGCCCCCAAGTAAGCAGCATACAGTTAACACATAACGACTTGTTTTAGCATCATGAATGATCGTACCTGATGAAAGAGGGAAAATGGTGTGTAATGAACGCTTTCTCTTATGTGCTTTACAAGGCCTTATTATTGCTACTACCCCTTTGCCCTCGGTCCACGCTCATGCCTGGGACAGAACTTTGCTCAGGTGGGTGGTGGCAATCAAAAAGAATGAACGCAAACACACACAAAACATAAGAACATATGGCGTTAACTCAGCGGGTGCTTACAGATGGAGGCTAAGGTGGTGATGGCCAAGCTGCTCCAGAGGTTTGACTTCACCCTTCAGCCGGGACAGACCTTTGACATCCTGGACACTCTCACACTCAGGCCGAAGAGCGGAGTGGTGTGCTCCATCAGACACAGGAGTCACAGCAAATGAATGGTCAAATGCTGCCCTAAGATCCGGCCTCAGTTAAAAGCCTCTAATGCTGCCAAGTTGTTCCATTTCAAAGGCTTTGTAATTTATATCAGCGGTGCTTGTTTGATTGACATGCACAGTATATTCAAATGGAGTTATGAGGATTTCTATTTCCTAACAGTAATGAGGGTATGGGTTACAGTATCATTAGCACTTTAATCTTGCTGGAACCAGCGGTGGAATGTAACCAAGTACATTTACTCAATTACTGTACTTGAGCACAAATTTGAGGTATTTGTACTTTACATGGATATTTACAGTTTATGCAGCTTTGCACTTCTACTCTACGTCTCAGACGGAAATACTGTACTTTTTACTCCACTGCATTTGTCTGATATCTTAAGTTAATAGCTACTTTTCAGATCATTCATACCCTTCCTGTCCAGTGGAAACCATGTATCTCCAACTTTACTGAGAATCTGAAGGGTTAAGGGTTTGTGGGTTGAGAAAATTGTCCTACTTCTTAAAATAAACTCTTAAAAAATTCTCTTGGATTTAGCGGGGGAATGCATTGTCACAAAGAGGAAAAAAAGGGCTATTTTTCTGAGATCATGAACAGTTGACTTTTTAGAGATATGCCACAAACATATGATGATCTTAGAGAATATGATGCATTGCTGTAGATCAAACTACCAATCCGAATGCAAGTAAATTCGAATTAACTCAACCTTAAACCTACCCATGAATGCAGCATAAACATTGGAGTGGCTTATTTCCAGTGTGGTATTAGTACTTTTAGGCTACATTTACATGGAAACGATCTGAACAGGGCCTAAGGCCCCATTTACACGACAACGCTCACGGGTGAAAAGGATAAAATATTTTATCGGATGTGCCTTTCATTTAGATGGCGACGGCGTTTTTGGGGCTTAAAAACGCAAAAAAGTGAAACCCCCCTCCAGAGTGGAAATCTTAAAAACGCTCCACCATTGCGTTCCCGTCTAAAGGGTAAAAATGCAAAAGTGTGCTTCGATCTGCCAGAGCCCGTCCCTTACATTCTCTGATTCCACACACTTTTGCATCACCATATGCATGCAGATTTCCCGCCTAAAAACACTCGTCTAAACGTGGAATAAAAAGTGAGAACGCAACATCACTTTTGCGTTTTCTGTTCAGATCGATCGCCTTAGTCAAGAAAATGATCTGAATACTTCTTCCAACACTGGTTGGAACCAACGCTTTAGCTCTTCCATACCAACCCAGAGCGTCTGCACTTGTCTTGTACCTTCAACGGCAATATAAATGAATGCTGAATTTACAAATGAAAATAAAAACACTGAAGAAAATGATTACACATTATTGTACTAATGCAGAAATAACTTCTTGTGGATTGTTTTATACTTAAATAAACTCTTGATCAGTTTAATGTCTGATAATCTGATTTCATTTTTTTTACCTGTTGTATTTTGAGCCATAGCCCACAGTGTACCACAGGGGGGTGCTCTGACCTTGCAAAGAAATCTCAAAAGCACCTGTTAAACTACAATTACCAGAGAACCAACAGTCTCAAAAGTTGTTGCTCATCTACGCTTCATTTCAGGAGTTTGTTGTCATATGTCACAAAAACTTACGTGTTGAATCACATTGTTGTCAGAGGCTATATGATTACATAATTAGTAATAGGGTCAATAGCTTATACAACACAGCTAACACAGCTTTTTTTTTGTTGTTTGAAAATGAAAGTAACTAGCTTTTACCAATAAAGTCAAAAGCCAAAGTTTGAGAACATTAAAAGAAACATTGGAAACGCCTTAAATGTATGCATGCTTGTTAATATAATGCTAATGTATGATATTATTATGAGATATGTGTAAAAACAGGCATTCTGAGCCAGGGGCGGGGCTTGTGGACAGGTAAGCCAGGTAGTTGCTTGGAGCCCCCGGCCACAAGGGGGCCCTGCCAAAATATACTCCACAGCAACGACAACAATAGGCAATTTGCAATGACATGACACCACAGTAGAAAGCCCCCTTGTGGGGCTCCACCCCATCTGCCTCCAGTCTGCACCTGACCCTGTACTGCGCGAAAAGTGAAATTTAAGTGTGATTTGTCCGGTGTTGAGCCAAAACGTGACTTCATCCCACTGCCCCCTTTGGTCAAGCTCCCCCACCTCCCACCTGAATGTAGAAGAAATGAAGAGTAGTTATCCCTCTGGAGTCAAAAAAAAAAAAAGAAGAGAAAAGAAAAGAAAAGGAGGGAAAAAAGAAAGAGACAGTGGTAAATGCATTGTTGCTTATTGGCTTACTGTGTTGTCACGGACTCCATAGGGGCTAACACAGCTAGCTAAGCTAAAAATTAAGCAATGATGAATGCTATGAAATCAGGACACAACAACATTAGTATGCTAGCTAGCAGCAGCCACGAGCCTGATGCTGGTAAGTCCTGCTAGATTTGCTTCACTCACCACCAGCAAAAAACAACCACAAATCTTCTATTTAGTGTCTAGATAGACAGGCAGACTGACAGTCAAATAATAGTAATAATAATAATAATAATAATAAATTGCACCTTGTAAGAAAACGCTATGCATAATGATGGATATGTCTGTACTCCGAGGAGAACATTTAAACTTAAAACATGTTGTGAAATCAGTTTGAACTGACTTAATAAATATGTTATAAAAATATTTCTTTCTTATCTCTCCTCAGGATCATTACTAACATTTTTAAAACCAGCAAAACTGGGGAAGGATAATGTGCCCCCTCCCAAAATTGATAATGAATACTGTAAGTTCAGTATTCCACCTTAATTGATAATATATGCTATGCCCTGTAAATATTTTTATTACAGTAGCACAAAGTGTAGTAGTAGGAAGTGCTGTGTAGCCTGCATACATAATCATATGCCTGCCCTTAAAGATTCTTATATGCCCTGTAGTCGTTGTCATTATTTTTTGTGTCAGTTCCGGCAGCGTCCACCTCCAGCAGCACAACAGGTCCCCTACCTCCTGCCCACAAGGACAACCTTGTGACAGCTATTGCACAAGCCAAAACTCGTAACCGCCATTTTTAGAACTAGTGGACCTGTGGGTACCCTGGTAGTTTCAGTCCACTGTTATGGCACTGCCATTCCACTGTGAATTTTGCACTAGCCAAGCCTAGTTTTGTACTATTTATTTTATTTGACGCTATGTATTTCCACTATTTAATTGTTTTATATATATTGTGGCAATTTTATTTTTCTTTTGATGTGGCCTTATACGTTGTTTACTTATTTCTCAGGTTTATTTTTTTATTTTAAGTTCTGCTTATTTGCAGTGCACTTTTGGAAAAGGAAAGTTCACATTTTATATATATATTTTGGTGTCAGGTTATTTACAACAACGATTATTGATAGGCCTGGGTCCCTGGACCTCACTTTGAGAACCACTAACGTATTTTTTCAGTATTCATCTCAAATGTCCCGGAAATTGTGCATTTATGTGTGCAAAAAACCCTATTTTTGCAGTGTGCACGGGTGGGATGGGGGCCCCAGGGATTTCTTGCCTGGAGCCCCAAGAGACCTTAGCAACACCACTGTTCTGAGCGCTAATCCGCGGTCTGTTGATGTTTTTTAACTTGATTGATATGTTGTTGTCGGCCCTGAACGCGTCTTACTGTCCCTTTAAGAGGGCCGAGCCTGAGCCTTGTGAGGCTTCAGCGCACTTTTTCATCTACCTGCTGCCCACTCCTCTCCTACGTCTTGATTGGCCGTCTTGGCCGAAATCCTCTTGAATGATTTCAAACCCGAGTGCTTGGACAAGTAGGGGAGGAGGAGGAGGAGGAGGGGGTCTGATGCTAATTCCGAGCTGGCTGCCTGAGAAGATCTGGAGTCATCTGTCCACCGACGCTACAGCTCGATTAAAAGGCTTATCCGAGGAGCGCCGTTGACTGAGCGCACCGCCGGTATAAAAAAAAAAAAAAAAAAAAAAAAAGAAAAAAAAAAAAAAAAAAGTGCGCTTTCAGAGGTGTCGTGTTCACGCTAATTTTAAACTTTCAGCCCAAGCAGAGATCTAACGTTATTATTTTAGTATCTATTTTAGTGTTCACTGTTCACCCTAATTTGAATGGAGGGGACGCGGATTGTTGTGTTGACGGGACGCGGCGCCGGGGACCAGGAGCTGATCGTAAATCACTGGTAATCGATTTCTAATCATGTGTCGTGGTTAATGACGGAATGCGAGAATGTTTGCAAGCTTCATGGAGGATTTTTACCTTTAAAAGATTAGTGAGGGCATTCAGTTCATGCTCGGGTTGCCATAGCATCACATTCATATTTTTCTTTTCATCACCGGCCTGTTGAAGAGGAGAGAAGAGCGATACTTTCACATCCCCAACAATGCGTTCGAGCACAATTCCGCAAATAAGACTTGGTTGCATGAGTTTTGAGAGTTAATATTAAGCCGCCGTTTCAACGAACTGAGACTCACAGCCAAGACAGTCATGGCTAAAAATCCGTCCGAGGGACCGAAGGATGATCTGAGTCAGCTGACGGACGAGGAGCTGCTGCGGTGCAGCAAAGACGAGCTGCTCCGGAGATTAAGGAGGGTTGACAGCGAGAAGATGAACTTGATGATCGAGCACGGCAACATGATGAAAGACATCAACCGGCGGCTGCAGGTGCACCTGCACGAAATCCGGAGCCTGAAGGAGATCAACCAGAAGCTGCAGGACGACAACCATGAGCTCCGGGAGCTGTGCTGCTTCCTGGACGATGACCGACAGAAGGGCAAGAAGCTGTCCCGGGAGTGGCAGCGCTTCGGCCGCTACACTGCCAGTGCCATGTGGAAGGAGGTGGGCACCTACATGATGAAGTTGAAGGAGCTGGAGGCCAACCAGGACACCGTGTTGAGGGAGAACTCTGAGCTGAAGGAGATCATCCTCATGCTGGATGAGGAGAGGAACGGAGCGGGGTCCAGGAGTTCCATAGACAGTCAGTCCAGTTTAACCAACCTGAACGGTGGCACCGGCACGGTCAGGGATGTCGGAGACGGGAGTAGCACGTCCAGCACAGGTAGTGCTGGGAGCCCCGATCACCACAATCACAACCACATACACAAGCCCACCTCAGAGAACAGCAAGATGGGTCCCACTATGAGGAGGTCCATGGATGACCTGTCAGCACCGCACCATCACAGGAGCATCCCCAATGGACTTAATGGTGAGTGCACACACACACACACACACACACACACACACACACACACACACACACGCACACACACACACACACACACACACACAGACACTCCCCTCCACTTGTGGAAACACACCTGGCTGCTATAATCTGCATGCAAACCTAATACATGAAGATGCATAGAGACCAACCAATCAGACCAGAGATAAACTCCAAAATAAACCACATTTTCTTACATTAAACACTGGAGAATTGTCCAAAAGTTGCTCACATGAGATGGAAAGGATGACTAAAAGTTATGCTCTCGAAAGACGGGTATGCCACTGGCCTCTTACACCTGTTTTCCTCCTCCTGATGTCAGTACAGTCAGGATGTGTTTACCATGTGTGAGTGATTGCACTGACAATATGTGCTGATCAAAACTGCTGTGAAGGATTAACATGGAGGGAGGCGGGGGTCTTGGTTTAGCCACACTGTAAAGTCTTGATTGGGGTGATTATAATGCACACACATGTGCACACACAGCATCCTTAAGTGGCCTTTTCAGTCCCATGCTACCCCATCATGTGAAACTGCTATGATTTAGGTCAGTGCACTGATGGTCCTCAAGGAAGAGGACTTATCTAAATAGCTTTTAGAGAGGGCTCAAGCAAATTGATTTTTTTTTGTTGTTGTTGTTGTTCAGGGGTTGTTCACTGATTATCATTGTCGTCTTTTGGTTGTGGAAGAGCACTCCTGTCTGCTTAGGGCCCGCTGGAAATGCATGGCATGGGACCAGAAATCAATGTCCCTGTTTTAAGACCTAAATACGCGGCTGAAAGCTTCAAGCTGGGATGAAAATGCCCTGATGGAACAGGAGGACACTAAGCCTCGTTTAGCAAGCACATGGGCTGATAACTCGCCATGATCTGTTTGGCAAGGGGAATAAATTCTGTATCATTGGGGAGGGGGGAAAAAATCCCCCATCCAGTTGAAACCTCACATGTATATATTTTTTGTTTTCCCCTTATTTACAAGGGCGAGCAGTATATAGCAGCTCAAAGCCATCAGCTTCAAATCAGATCATGGAGAACTGTGGACTGTGAAGGCCGTGAAGGTAACAAATGCTAAAGGATGGAAAAATGCACGAGGGAGAGCTGAGGGAGCCCTTAATCTGGAAACACACACATACACTCTCATGCCAACACACACATTTTTGGGCGGTGTTTGGCTGTCATTACGTAACATCAATATTGTGTCTGCAGCGGCCCAGCACCTCTCTAAGCCGCTGTTTCGCTAGTTGTGTGTGACATTGTGTGCCCCTGAGGCTCTGGCTCAGTGTGTTCATCATTGTCAATGATGTACGGATACACACACACACACACACACACACACACACACACGACACAGCTAGCATGGGAATGTCTCGCTTCACTTGACAGAAGGTTTATTATTTCATTGTTAAAAGCAGTGCATTGGTGATGAGATAGATGCTATCTCGTCCTAAACAAAGCTGAGCATCACAAATCTTTCTGGCTTTTACATAATTGCAAACAACACCATGCGGAAAGAAACAGAACTGTTATTGACATGGTGTTGCAAAATAACCCAAGATAGGAATCAATAAAAACAACAACAAAGCAGCGCTACATTGATCCTAATCTACTGTTACACAAGTTGGTTGATTGTAGCCAGAAGCAGTGGGATGAAACAAGTGTTTCATCACTCATTGCAATGAACACATCTCAAAAACCTGCTTGGATAGAAAATGTAATTGCCTGCACGTCGACACCAGCTTCCACAGGCCTGACTAGGAAGAGTATTCTTCAGCAGCACAGATTTACTCAATTGGCTGCTTTGAAATCCGAGCAGAGTGACCATGTTGCGAGGTCAGATCTGGCCGTGGTGTGAGGTCTGCAGAGTGACTTTATTTAATGCTGTCCAAATGCCAGTGGCTCCCCTGGGCATTTAGGAGACAAGCTCGAGGACTGCCGCTCAAGTGCTAAATGAACAGCATCTGTGCGGTTGCCAGACACACACAGACGGTAAAGAGAGGGAGGATGATGACTGCGATCGGTGTGCAAAGAGTAACAGCGACCTGTTGTTTGAGCCTGAGGCTTGCTGAGGAGAGTATGAAAGAGGGGCCCAGCAAAGGGCCCTTAATAGGTCTTGGTGGTGTTGGGGGAGTGGCAGAATGGCAGTAAGGGGTTGGCTTGAAGCCCACACACACACACACACACACACACACACACACACACACAGACACACTCACACACACACACACACACCACCACCACCACCACCACACTTCGCTTCCTTTGGGTGTGTGTGTATATGTGCATGTTTGCTTGGACTGAGTGTGTGAGGAGAGTGAGGGCTTGTGTTCTGATGAAATCAAAGAGAAAGGACAGCAGGGGCCGCACTGAGTACCACTGTATTTAAGGGTGACTTCAATGTCCAGACCTCTCACCGTGTGCAGGAGAACTCCGACACAATATGTTGATTTGAACTTGATGAATATGTTGGTTCACATCAAAGGTGGCTGCTTGTTCTGACCTTGTTCTACTGTTCTGAAGGAGCCATGCCTTTCTATGTTTAGTCACTCTGTTGAGTCACCCTGTAAACCTGCCCACATAGGCTCAAATTAGGTTCAAATTAGGCCCAATGAACTCACTGAGAAGTCATAAAATTGCGTACTTTAACTGGGGTGTTTAGCGCCTGGCCTTTCTATGTGTGTGTGTGTGTGTGTGTGTGTGTTAATATGAGGTGCCACAGTGATTGGGAACTCTTCCTCCTGGGAGTAAACGGCACATTCTGTTTGGACAGCCTAATCTGAAATAAGCCTTATTCAAACTGTCGCATTTTCCTGTAAAGACATGTGGGATATGTTGATATTATTCGGATTTTAGGAGCATCCTTTGAACATGCATATGGCATATTGAGAATATGTGTATTACTAGGTGTTTTTATGACAGTCGCACAGTAATGCAACACACGACCTCTTGCAATCGCCTTTAGATGCACTAAAGAAGAAGAATTGGTGGGACAATCCCCTTTATTCATCACACAATCATGCAATCATACGCCATGCAAATTGGTGAAACTTGTCCTCAGCCTTTAACCCATCCTGTATGAAAGTATGAAAGAGGGGCCCAGCAAAGGGCCCATCCTTTAACCCATCCTGGTTGCTTTCCTCCGCAGCAGACCAGGAGCAGTGGGCTGCCATCCGACTGGCACCCAGGGACCCAATCTCTTTCGTCACCACTGGTCAGGTGGTGATCTTCTTGCATGTTTTTAGTGGGGGTATTTTTATGGAGGATACCCCAGGTGAGCACAGGGAGAACATGCAAACTCCACACAGCAGGCACTGAAAGCATGGTGGAGGACACGCCACAGCGGGATTCGAACCGGGACCTTCTAGCTGTGAAGCGACAGTGTTACCACTTGTGCCACCGTGCCACCATTTCTGGTCAGAAGGAGGAGAAACGTGCCTACTTATTATAAAAGACTTGTGTATCAACAGACTTTTGGATATGTGCAACTCTGACCTTTTCAAGAAGGGGGCTGAAAGCGGGAGGCTGTGGCCCTTCAGTGGGGTATCTGAAGCAACAAAACCAGAATATTTTGAGCATATAAATGTAGTCAGTGTCATCCATCTCCATTGTGGCATCTCGGTTGATCTATTACTCCCATCATGTTGTCTGAGGCTATACACTTTCCAGAGGATTAAATAACATTTAGATGAAGAGTTCAAAGGTCGGGGTAATGGAAATCCATAGGCTTCCAAGTACTCCTCTTAGATACTCTAATTCCTGCAGGTCATGATGTCTATCCTCCACTTGCTGCTCTCACTGACCTAAGAGAGAAGAGAAAAAAAAGCCTGGTTATGCATTCAAAATAGAACATTAGGTCAAATGTGGGCCACAATTAACAGAGGATGTACATGTCCACGTAAATGTTCATGTGCACAACCAAGGAGATACTTAGAAATCTGTCCATCCATGTGGTGAGCATCCACTGTGGAATGAAGGATAAGGAACTTGGTAGGTCTACTGGTCCTTCAGTGATTCCTAAGTTGACTACAGATGAGTGGTGCATGGAGGGGAGCCAGCCACATGTTGACCACATTGCTGCCGCAGAATAACAGATAAATAACCGCAGATGTGTAGACAGAGGAGAAAGCGGGGAGAGGGAAAACAGAAGAGAGAGGAGAAAGGAACATAAAAGAGAGGGGAGGTTTCAAAACTCTGTGGCAAAAAGATGTTATCTAAAATACTGAATGGAGCAAGAGTTCTAGGGCGGATGCATTTAAAAACGGAGTGAATACACGTCACAGCTTATGGAGGGCACGTGTGTCATGTCACTGAGGGAGTGCGCTGTGGTTACACTGAAATTCAAGCTGATCAGAATCATTGTGTCGCAATTCAGCACCAATTATTTCGCATACAAAATGCAAAATGTGAAAGATTAGATTTGATTAGATTAGATTCAACTTTATTGTCATTGTTAGAGTGCAACACAGAGACGAGCAACGGTCTTGTAAACTAACGGTCCTCACTTTTTAACTTTAATTTACGGGGCAGAGTCATGGGCCTGTTTGTAGGCTAGATTAGATTAGATTCAACTTTGTCATCGACAGAGCGCAACACAGAGACAACGAAGTGCAGTTTAGCATCTAACCAGAGGTGCAAATAGTCAAAAAATCCAAAAATATCAATACATACAAATAGTGCAATTGGCATGAGGAATAAATGGTATGAGGTATGTGCAAGTAATTTCTATGAAACCATAAAACGTGCAACACGGTATGTAAACAAGTGACGTGCAACAGGTAGTAAGTGCTGCTGGGGGACAGGAACAGGAGTGGGAACAGAGGCTCCTGAACCTCCTACAAAATGGTAGGGGGGCAAACAGTCCATGGTTGAGGTGGGACCTGTCTCTACTGATGCTGTGTGCCCTTCTGAGACACCGCTTGCGCTGGAGGTCCTCGACGGTAATGTACTGGGCAGTTTTCACCACCTGTTGCAGGGCCTTCCGCTCAGAGGCTGTGCAGCTACCATACCATGCTGAGATGCACTTGGTCAGGATGCTCTCAATGGTGCAGCGGTAGAAATTAACTAGGATTTGACGTGCCAAGTTAACTTTCTTCTGTCTCCTCAGAAAGGAGAGGCGCTGTTGAGCCTTCTTTATCAAGGTGGAGGAGTTGAGGGTCCAGGAGAGGTCCTAGGAGATGTGAATGCCCAGGAACTTGAAGCTGGAGACACGTTCAACCTCAGCTCCGTCGATGTGAATGGGGGTGTGACTGCAGCCTTTAGTTTTCCTGTAGTCCATGATGAGCTCCTTGGTCTTCTTGGTGTTGTGGGTCAGGTTGCTGTCGGCACACCACATCACCAGCAACTTGTCGTTGTTGTTGATCAGGCCTATCACTGTGGTGTTGTCTGCGAACTTGATGATGGAGTTGGAGCAATGCACAGGCACGCAGTCATGGGTGAAGAGGGAGTAGAGGAGAGGGCTCAGCACACAGCCCTATGGGATGACGGTGTTCAGGGTCAGGGTGGTGGAGGTGTGGTTGTCTAACCTAACAGACTGGGGTCTGTTGGTCAGGATGTCTAGGGTCCAGTTGCAGAGGGAGGTGCTGATGCTGAGGTCACTGAATTTGTTGACCAGCTTGGAGGGGATGACTGTGTTGAATGCTGTAGGTGTTGTTATTGTCCAGGTACATCAGGGTGGAGTGCAGTGCCGTGGAGATGGCATCCTCCATCGATCTGTTTGGTCGGTAGGCAAACTGATGGGGGTCCAGTGTGGGGGAAAGACAGCAGTTGAGGTGGGCGAATACCAGCCTCTTTAAGCACTTGGTGATGATGGGGTGAGTGCGACGGGGCGGAAGTCATTAAGGCCCACTCCAGCTGACTGCTTCGACACCAGCACAATGGTGGTGGTCTTGAGGCACATGGGGACTGTTGCCTCGGCCAGTGACAGGTTGAAGATGTCAGTGAAGACCCCAGCCAGCTGCTCTGCACAGGCCTTAAGCACGCGACCGGGTATGCCATCAGGGCCAGCAGCCTTACGGATGTTCACCCTGCTGCATGCAGACTGACGTTGAACTCAAGTGGAGAACGTGAGGGGCTGTTCATCTGGGTGGGGAGTAGTTTTGGTGGCTGGTTGTGTGTTGTCCCAGTCGAAGTGAGCGTAGAACTTGTTGAGCTCGTCCAGGAGGAAAGCATTGCGGGTTGGTGTGGCATTTGCTCCCTCTGGCCATACTTCAGCAGTCCTTGCTGACGGCCTCACACTTCTGATGAGTGGTGTGTACTAGGGGAGTAGGAACAAAGAGAGGTGATCAGACTGTCCCAGGTGGGGGACAGGGGTGGCTTTGTAAGCCTCAGAAATGTTTTTTTAGGTGAGTCGGTCAGCCTCGCTGTCCTGGCAATCTCTTGGGGGAGCTGAAATTTGTCGAACACACTGCTTGTGCATCGAAATCTTAAATCCAAAAGTTGCTGTCTGGTGTAGGAAGTGTTCGCAAAGCTGTAATGAGCGAACAGACTCGAATCCAGTAAGAAAATAATAATTATATTGCAAATTCTAGTGAGACGCTGAGCCTCACATTGTGCATGAGCCGCCATCTTAAACTGTTGAGCATGCTTCAACTTGCACATACGTGGTGAATATGTGTGTGGTGTGATTCATTCCTTTAGTTAAAGCGCTGGTGGCCCAGGCCTGGTGCCAGGGCTTGGTGGTTGCAGATCTGTTTACTTTTGTAGGCTGGCAGGAACATGAGATTTCCTCTGGGTGTACTGCGGCTGGGTGACCTGCAAACAGCATGGCCCTTCAAGTCTCTTGCTGCTCCCATTACAGGCTGCCTCACCCCCAGTGCCCCCTCCCCTCCTGCAGGGTCACTTGTGTTGAGGGTAACCACACACCAACAAACGTATACATGGCAAACCATCCAATAGGTGTTGAGATATTTCAATCTGGAGCCAACTGGCTAAAAATGTCTAGAAACTGTGACTGAGCACATTATTGTCTTTCACTCACTTGCAGGGACTGTTATGTATAGATAATGATATAATATATTTTTTAGGATGTCCAGGGTCAGGGTTTTCAGACCTCAAACAACGCAAAGAAAACAAGTTCATATTAATTTTGAAACAACACAATAATGTTTTAACTCAGGAAAAAGTTCAGAAATCAATATTTGGTGGAATAACCCTGATTTTCAATCACAGCTTTCATGCGTCTTGGCATGCTCTCCACCAGTCTTTCACATTGCTGTTGGGTGACTTTATGCCACTCATGGTGCAAAAATTCAAGCAGCTCAGCTATGTTTGATGGCTTGTGACCATCCATCTTCCTTTTGATCCCATTCCAGAGGTTTTCAATGGGGTTCAGGTCTGGAGATTGGGCTGGCGATGACAGGGTCTTAATCTGGTGGTCCTTCATCCACACCTTGATTGACCTAGCTGTGTAGCGTGGAGTATTGTCCTGCTGGAAAAACCAATCCTCAGAGTTGGGGAACATTGTCAAAGCAGAAGGAAGCAAGTTTGATGAATCTGCCCGATTCCACCCTTGCTGAATCACCCCCAGATCATCAGCGATCCTCCACCAAAATTCACAGTGGGTGCAAGACACTGTGGCTTGTAAGCCCCTTGAGGTCTTTGTCTAACCATTAGATGACCAGGTGTTGGGCAAAGCTGAAAGTTGGACTCTTCAGTGAAGATGACCTTACTCCAGTCCTCTACGGTCCAATCCTTATGGTCTTTTGCAAACCTCAGCCTGGCTCTTCTTTCCTTCTCATTGATGAAGGGCTTTTTTCTAGCTTTACACAACTTGACCCCTGCCCCTAGGAGCCTGTTTCGAACCATTCTTACCTTGCACTTCACCCCAGCTGCCATTTGCCATTCTTTTTGTAAGTCACTTCATGTCATCCTACGATTGCTGAGTGACATTCGAATGAGTTGATGGCCATCCCAGTCAGTGGAGAGTCATTTTCACCCTCTGCTGGTCTGTAGCTTTGTTGTCCCCAGTGTCTGGCTTGACATTGTTCTTATGAACCGCCGTCTTAGAAAGGCAGCCTGATGCTCACTGTATTCCTCTGCCAGTAAAGCCAGAATTGAACCCTTCTTTTCCTCACTCAAAACTTTTCTTTTCAACTGTTTTGGCATGGTCAATAGATATTTTTGATTCCAATTACTTTTGAGGTACTACTAGCACTGTTTCTGCCATCCAGCTCATCCTATTGTAAGAGGATAGTGAGGATGACAGCAGTGGTTTTTATACTTTTCCTCGTTAAATAAGATTTGGTTCAGGTGGTCACTAAATGAGAACCTCATTAAGTAGAATGACGTGTACTTGTACTGGAATCTAACAGACACTGGACTGGAATGGCTGTCATACATGTGGAGATGCTGATTTCAGAAAAAATTGTAGTGGTCTCTTAATTTTTTCCAGAGCTGTATATTTATATATTATAATGTCACTGTATTAACTCCTACATATCAAATGCTGTACAGGGTAATGCATCAGGGAAAATGGGGCAATGCATCAGATGCAATCAATTTATGGTAGTTCTTGAAGGAGGATGCATAAAAGAAACAATATAGCTGTTTCTAAATAGGATTTTGTGTCTTTTCTGCTTCCTTTGTCAGCCTTTTAGCCCCTTTTAGCACCACAGAATGTGTTTTGTTACATGAGCAAACATAAGTGCACATTTGATTCTCAATGTCCACATGCGTCACTTAGTCTATCACTTCTGTATGCATCTCTTTATTAAACCTATGT
>JBBMOE010000241.1:0-24788 GCA_037975065.1 Chaetodon trifasciatus
TGCAGTTCAGTCGTGCTCTGAAATAAAGTCTGTGTTCATGAAGCTGATAACGTTCAGTGTTTGCTCACGTTGTCAGAAATGTGTAAATTTAATGACATTTTTATTACTGTGGTGTTCCCATCACACTGAGAGGTGTTTCTCATGTTTGTCCTCCCTAAAAACACACATTTCAATGAACACCTCTGACAAAGTCACCAAAAACACAACAAGCATCATGAAGCTTTCTGACAGCTGACTGTTCACGTGTTCCTAATAAAGTGGCCACTGAGTGTACCGGCCTATCAGAGCTGATCTGTTCACGCTGCAGCGTTTGCTGATGCCTCTTTAGACATTTATTCACAGACTTTTCCACCTTTTAGAAGATGTTTTCTGTCTTTACTTGGTTTCTTTTTCTGATGTGAGCGTTCTGAGCTCAGCTGTGATTTCAGCCTTTCACTGCAGAGCATGTTGTCATTTTCCTTCAAAGTTCACTGTCAGTATGTTCACATAGAAACATGCACTCAGACACATGCTGTGTGCTGATGTCGTTTCATCTGATAAAAACTCTGCTTGAAGAACATTTTTACTTGTTTTACTTGTTCTTTTTAAATGTACTGATATTATTTTGGATTTCTTTTCGTTGTTCTCTGTGTTGGTAACAACAAAGAGAATCTCTTTAGGTTTTGGACTGTTGGTCTGAAGGAACTTTTTTAACTCTTTTCTAACATTTCAAAGGCCAGTTAACGAGAAGATAATGTGCAGATGAACTGATGGTGAAACGTTTGATGATTTACTTTGTACCACCTTCGTGAATAAAGTCTGACTTCTTCTTCTTCTTCATGTGTTGTAACTGGGTCGGTCTGTCAGTATCGAGCACTGAGACTTGCTGTCAACCATCTTACAAACACATTTTCTGAATGAACTGTTCCCTCCTCCTGTGCAGCCTTTAGTTTCAGCTCACTGTCGTGTAAATCAGCTTGAAGAGACCTGAAACCTGAATTTAAGCTGTCAGTCAACACGCCCTCCTTCTCTCTGACAAACCATCAGTGTGTCTGATGATGAGGTCTGAGGACGGAGGATCCCGTCCAGCCTGCAGAGTCTCCTGTGCTCACAGCTTGTCCGCATGTTGTCGCTCTCAGACTTCGGCTTTGGCGGACCGACACTCCTCCGGCTCCGCCGACAGGCCCGAACCGGCCGGAGAATGTGGACAATGTGGTCTGTGCCTGACTGCAGGCGACGATCACAGGCCGGAGCTGTAAACCGGCATGCCGAAGCAAACCGGTGCTGCGACTTCACTGCAGCGCCGTCGAAACACTGTGGTACAAATACTGCATTCAGATTTTCACTGTGAGCGTTTGCTGCAAAGTGTTGAGCTGTGTTCTGGTGTTAATACACTCTCTGTAGTTCAAACACTGTGCGTCCTCTCTTCTCCTCACAGCTCTTGACATTTTAGGATTCAGGATTTGGGCCTCGTGTATCTTCAGCGGTGGAAGAAGAACTCAGATCCTTTACTCAAGTACACGTAGCAGTACCACACTTTAAAATACTCCAGTACAAATAAAAGTTCTGCCTTCAAAAGTCCAAGAAAAATGCACTCAAATTATGAAAGTATGAGTAATTATTGGTTCTATTATTGAATTATTGTTGTAACGTTACTGATGCTTTAACATGTAAGCAGCATTCAGCAGCTTAAAGTTTCATTAACTGTTTAAAGAAATCTTAATATGCAAAGAAACCACAGCTGTCAGAGAAATGCAGTGTTTGTCTCTGGAATGTGGAGTTGAAGTAGATTCAAATACTCCAGTACAAGTATCTAAAAAGTGCAGTATTAAATGTACTTCCCACCGCTGTGTGTCTGTGATTTATCAGCTTATTGTTTCTTTTGTCTGTTACCTGCATTCTTCAGGTGAGTGCTGTGTACACCTGAACAGCAGCAGGACCCTCTGCTGCAGGTGTGTCACTGTAGTATATTTTTTTTCCTACACAGACATGTGATGACCAGAGAAACAGCCGTGGCAACTCTTGTGTTGTGCTATTGTGCTGAGCACTGAGCAGAAGGATCCAATCCAATCCAATCCATCTTTATTTATAAAGCACAGTTTAAGTAAACTCAAGGTTTCCAAAGTGCTGTACATTAAAAAAAAACAAAAAAACAATAAAAATAAACAATAAAATAGACATTAAAGCAGAAAACATAATAAATAAAGGATAAAAAAACCTGTGCACATAAAATAAACAATCTAGGTGGTGTTAAAAGCCAAGGAAAAGAGGTGCATTTTAAGAAGAGATTTAAAAGTGGCCACGGAAGAGGACTGCCTGATGTGCAGCGGCAGTTCATTCCAAAGCTTAGGGGCGGCAGTAGCAAACGCTCGGTCCCCTCTGAGCTTCCGCCTTGTTTTGGGAACCCTCAGGAGCAGCTGGTCAGCTGACCTGAGGGATCGAGTAGGTGCGTAAGGGTGCAGAAGCTCAGAGAGGTACACTGGGGCAAGGCCATTTTGGGCTTTAAAAGCAAATAAAAGAATTTTAAAATGAATTCTAAAATGGACGGGTAGCCAGTGAAGTGAAGCTAAAATCGGTGTAATGTGCTCAGACTTTCGAGTGGCAGTTAAGAGACGTGCAGCTGCATTCTGCACTAGTTGCAGACGTGCAATGGAGGACCCGCTGACCCCCATGTAAAGTGCATTGCAGTAATCAAGCCGAGTGGTTACAAAGGCATGTATTACTGTTTCAAAGTGCTGTCTGTGCAGAAAGGGTTTAATTTTAGTAAGTTGTCTTAGCTGGAAGAAGCTGGTTTTTACCACAGCTTTAATCTGGCTGTCCATCGGATGATGGTACTCATGCGCATGCTATGTTTTACCATAACTACTGATGGATTGAATGTTCTTATAATCTCACCATGGTTTTGAAGTACACTTAATGACAATACTATTGTGTTTTATGCTCTTATACTTTGTATTGTGCACGCATTGCTTTATATTACTTTAGTATTATGTTGATAAAATTTTTTAAAAATGAATTTGGATGGAGAGGAGAATCCGGCCGATAGTCGAACCTCGGATTCAGGAGGAACAATGCGGTTTTCGTCCCGGCCGTGGAACACTGGACCAGCTCTATACCCTCCACAGGGTGCTTGAGGGTTCATGGGAGTTTGCCCAACCAGTCCACATGTGTTTTGTGGACTTGGAGAAGGCTTTCGACCGTGTCCCTCGAGTCATTCTGTGGGAGGTGCTCCGGGAGTATGGGGTCGGAGGCTCTCTGTTGAGGGCTGTACAGTCCCTGTACAACCGGAGCAGGAGCTTGGTCCGCATTGCCGGCAGTAAGTCGGACCTGTTCCCGGTGCACGTTGGACTCCGGCAGGGCTGCCCTTTGTCACCGGTTCTGTTCATTATTTTTATGGACAGAATTTCTAGGCGCAGCCAGGGGCCGGAGGGGGTTCAGTTCGGGAGCCGGCAGATTTCGTCTCTGCTTTTTGCGGATGATGTTGTCTTGTTGGCTCCATCGGGCCAGGACCTTCAGCATGCACTGGGGCGGTTCGCAGCCGAGTGTGAAGCAGCTGGGATGAGAGTCAGCACCTCCAAGTCCGAGGCCATGGTTCTCGACCGGAAAAAGGTGGCTTGCTCCCTCCAGGTTGGGGGAGAGTTCCTGCCTCAAGTGGAGGAGTTTAAGTATCTCGGGATCCTGTTCACGAGTGAGGGAAGGATGGAGCGTGAGATTGACAGGCGGATCGGTGCAGCGGCAGCAGTAATGCGGTCGTTGTACCGGTCTGTCGTGGTGAAGAAGGAGCTGAGCCGAAAGGCGAAGCTCTCGATTTACCGGTCAATCTACGTTCCTACCCTCACCTATGGTCATGAACTTTGGGTCATGACCGAAAGAACGAGGTCCCGGATACAAGCGGCTGAAATGAGTTTCCTCCGCAGGGTGGCAGGGCGCTCCCTTAGAGATAGGGTGAGGAGCTCTGTCACCCGGGAGGAGCTCAGAGTAGAGCCGCTGCTCCTCCACATCGAGAGGAGTCAGCTGAGGTGGCTCGGGCATCTATACAGGATGCCCCCTGGACGCCTCCCATGGGAGGTGTTCCAGACTATGTCGCGCGGCTGGCCTGGGAACGCCTCGGGATCCCCCCGGAAGAGCTGGGGGAAGTGTCCAGGGAGAGGGAAGTTTGGACGTCCCTGCTCAGGCTGCTCCCCCCGCGACCCGGCCCCGGATGAAGCGGGAGAAGACGGTACGGTACGGTACGGAATTTGGATGGTGGTTAAGAAATAATGGTGTAATTTGGGACAAATGGAGAGAAGATAAAAAGGGATGCACCCTGAGGCTGCACCTTTAATGAAACTACACTAATCTGGAAAGAAAGGAGAAATCCAAGGCACATCAACTGCCGAAAGACTGTTAAGTTGAAAAAAGAAACAAAGAGAAGACGCCCCCAGGGGCGTGGTAAACCCTGAACTGAACTGAATATAAGGCGTGGCACAGACCGCTGTCGGTCAGAGTCCTTCAGGCTTGCATACTGTGCATTTCTGAACAAATTCTCCTTTTCTGTCGACATTAAAGTCTTTGCTTCCAGACTTTCTGACTCCTGCTGATTTTTACTGAACTGAAGTGAACAACTGATTAGAGCAGTTAAAGGAGGGAGGGGAAAACAGAGCAGAAACAGGAGAAGAAGAAAAGATGTAGAAGAAGAGAAACACTAAAAAGAGGGACAAAGAGCGTGAAAAGATGAGAAACGAGCGGCCAGCAGACAGAGGACGGTGTGAGGAAACAGAGAGGACGTGAAGGACGATGGAGGGACGAGAAGTGAACAGACCAGGGCCAGAGGAACCTGCTGGGGGGGGGGGCTGTGGGGCCCCGGCTGGCCCCCCACCCCAAAGTCTCCTCAGCCAAAACCTCATTTTCACACCAGGAGAGACAGGAAGTGAAGAGACAGGATGAAATAAAAGTCCTGAATCTGAACGATGACGTTTTCCCCGACTGAGCAGATGAAGGTCGTCTGTGGAAGTTGCTCAGGCATCATCAGCTTCCACCTGCTGTGATTGGACGTCTGTTGATGAAATGCACCCTGGGAGTTGTAGTTGACTTCTCGTCTTTCGTTTTCATGTGTACCTTTGACTTTTTATCAAAAAACATATTTTCTAACACTGATGGTTCAGTTGAGTTTCATGTCCAGCGAATATTCTACATATTCCTAAAGTTGATTCAGCTGCGGGATCGGGGCACCACCAGTGCAGGGCTCGCTCAGGAATGGCAGCAGGCAGGTGTGAGTGCATCTGCATGTGAGGCGACAACTTTTGGAGGATGGTCTGGTGTCAAGAAGGGCAGCAAATAAGCCACTTCTCTCCAAGAAAAACATCAGGGACAGACTGATATTCTGCAAAAGGTACAGGGATTGGACTGCTGAGGACTGGGGTAAAGTCATTTTCTCTGATGAATCCCCTTTCCGATTATTTGGGGCATCCGGAAAAAAGCTTGTCCGGAGAAGAAAAGGTGAGTGCTACCACCAGTCCTGTGCCATGCTAACAGTAAAGCATCCTGAGACCATTCATGTGTGGGGTTGCTTCTCAGCCAAGAACACAGCCATGAATAAAGAACAGTACCAAAACATCCTCCGAGAGCAACTTCTCCCAACCATCCAAGAGCAGTTAGGGGAGGAACAATGCCTTTTCCAACATGATGGAGCACTTTGCCATAAGGCAAAAGTGATGACTAAGTGGCTCGGGGAACAAAACATCGAAAGAATTGGTCCAAGCACAGAACCCTGCGGAACTCCATAGCTGACTTTTGTGAGCACAGAGGAGTCATCATTAAAGTGTACAAACTGAGAGCGATCTGACAAGTAGGATTTAAACCTACTACAGTTCCCTTAATGCCAATGAAGTGTTCAAGTCTCTGCAATAGGATTCCATGGTCAATGGTGTCAAATGCAGCACTAAGATCTAGTAAGACTAGTACAGAGACAAATCCTTTATCAGATGCAATTAGAAGGTCATTTATAACTTTAACCAGTGCTGTCTCTGTGCTATGATGCACTCTAAATCCTGACTGGAAATCCTCAAATAAATTATTGTTGTGTAGAAAGTCACACAGCTGATTAGCAACTGCTTTCTCAAGAGTTTTTGAGAGAAAGGGAAGGTTAGATATCGGTCTATAGTTGGCTCAATCCCCTGGATCAAGAGTAGGCTATTTAAGTAGAGGTTTTATCACAGCTGCTGTCATGGAAAGTGTAGGCCGAATGAACAATCCACAACAGGCCAGGAAAAAGTCAAATTCAGCTGTCCGAGAAAAGTGCTCAAAAAGGGTCTGCAGGAGTCAGAGTCCGAGAAGCAAAATACTTTATTGTCGCGACAACAAAGGGAGAGATATCCAGAAACACACAGGGTGTAACTCTGAAGAAGTCTCACACAATGATCAGTGCTCGGCCTTTTATACAGTTCTGCTCAAGGTTGCCCCCGCCCTTGGCGCATTTTCTCTTTTTTCTAAGGCCCTTCTATTTTTCACCATTAGGTACTTTCTTGGCTACTGTCTCGTCTCTCCTTCTGTCTACTCCCCTGAAATTACACCATTAGCTTTTGATTGTCGTGGGTTCTATTTTTTAAAAATATCATCAAATCACAATTCATTGCCATAGTTGCATATAAAGTGTAAAGGCATATCACATAGAGAGTGTATTAAAACATAGTAAAGTACATTGAATCATCCCAAACCATCATTCGTTGAAGCACAGTAAATCATAGTGTGATTATAAGATCGTTCAGTTCTTTCAAGATTATAACAAATACCAAACATGGATTAAATACAGTAAGGTTATATAAGGACACATAAGGTTATATCAGGTCACACCAACTCTGGCCAAAACTAGTTAGGACTGGCCAAGACGGCTGTAGAGACACCTGCAAGGCCATGGAAAGGCCCAAAGATTTTATGATGCGGGTGCCCTGCCCCTCTGCACAGTATCACTGTTGCACAGCATCATCACAGCACACCTATCCTTCTGCTCAGCTACACGCTATCATTGCTGCACAGCGTCCTCTCTGCCTATCCTTGCACCATGCCAACTTGACCTTTTATGGGCCTTCATTTCTCTACTGCTCGAGCAAACAGGCTATCAATTTCGACAGACCTGCTACTATTTTCTACCATTAGCTACTGTGTTTTAATCAATTCTTCACATGTCTGTTGGAAAAAATTATACTACATCTCCCCCCTTTGTGACTGTAAGGTCACAGCGTCGCTGGTTCAACCAAACTATTACTAGCAGGGATCCCTAATCAACTAATGAGCAGCAATCTCATAAAGAGGAAACTACAGCAGATCGTTCCCAAGGACAGTGAGGCACAAATACATATATTCAATAATAGTAAGTTTCCAGTTATAACATGCAGTAGTAAGGCACTTTCAACTCTTTCAGAATGATACATCATAATGAAAAACAAAATCACAACAAATGTAAAGGAACATAAGCTGATTAAACATATAGATAAAGACTCAAATCATTTCTGTGTGTCCCCTTTTAGTAGACAATAATCATTCAGTAGTATATAGTTTCAGTGAAGGCACTAGTGGTTTTCAGCAGGATTAACATGATTAGAAGCATGACTGTGTGAACAACAGAAAGTTATTCAAAGTCTCTCAGTCCGCAAGACTCGGGGGACTGACAGGATCTTGTGGTTCAGGGGACGGGGAGGTTGGAGAGAATGGATGGGAATCTGGGCTGGATGGAGCAGGGGAGGTGATTGGGGGTGGAGTAGGAGATGCAGGTGTGGTCTGAGACCACGGAGGGTGAACAAGGGGTTGTGGTGTAGAAGTAGGGGTAGGTGTGGTCAGAAGCCTCTGCCTCAGGGCTTCGTTTTGTGCCCTGAGCTCTTCCTGTCGGCGTATAATGGCATTTCGTAGAATGATATAAGTCTGCTGTTGGTCATAGGCATCCCGAAGCTTGTTAAAAGCTCGTTGTTCAGCATGATATTTGTTTAGGAGGGCATCCTTTTCCTTGAGGGCAGTATTTTTGTCAAGTATGGCAGCATGTTTTTCCTGCGACGGTATTTCTTTCTTGTATCAGAGCATCCCTTTCAGCCACAAGAGTTGCTTTTTACAGAACGGCATCAAGACGCATCTGTCGCCGCGATTGTTTAGAGAGGGCGTTAGTGCGTTGTTGCCTAAGGAAGGCACGTTCCTGGGGGGTTTTATTCTCCAGATATGGTTTAAAGTGCTCCATATCCAGAAGGAGCACAGAGGGATCAAGGAGGTGGTTTGGAGTGGGGGCCACAACATGGACAGCTAGGACCCCTTGAATGGGCGTAGCCTCATAACTAGCAATAGGGGCACTACTAGTTTGAGGCTCCAGGAGCAAAGACAGCAAAGGAGTTGGTGGGTCTTGGGGTGCCGCTGCAGTGGATGTGCTAGCATAAGCATGCTCAGCAGGGGGTTGTTGACTTGTGATTGGTCCTTCCGCACCTCGGTTGTCAGACACTGGTGCTGGCCCGTCCATCGGCATTGGTGGGGCTTGGGGACCACGGGGTTGAGCCATCCAATTGCCTCCTCGAGGGGTAGAGGTGAATGGTGAAGCAGGAACAGCCAGGTGTGAGGCGTGTAGTGTCTGAACTGGATCACCAGCTGCTGTCTGCATCTGCCCAGAAGGTGAATAAGGTAGAGGCGGGCGGATGGAACCACTTGGAGTCTGCAGATCATGCTGCCAGTTGGTACTTGGATGGTCAGACATCTCTGTCTTTATAGAGTAATATGGAAAGATTAGTGGACACATAAGCCCTACTCTGGATTGTTTCTATAGTGATCCTGCTCTTCTACTTGGATAGCTCCTTTTGCTTGTTCGTCAAAGTAAAGTTTTTCTCCTATTTCAAAGGAGCATTGGTTTCTTCATTCAAATAACTGTGTACCTCTTCTAAAAATGCCTTCACCTGTGCATACATAGTGTTGAGTAAAAAACTTTGACAGCTTCCTCACCCCCTTTCTCTTATGCTCTTGTAAGAACATATGCGTACTAAAGAGTATAAGTGAACCATAATACAGGGAAACTATATGTACGGTGTTCTTTGTAGTGAGCGGTAATTGGTCAGGCGTGTCGGGAGTGACTAGATCATAGTCATATTTCAAAGTAAGCCGGATACATTTTGCCGTGATGCCTAAGGGAAGATCATAATTCTTTTCTGTCCATGCTGTTGCTTCTATGGCTTGTATTCGGATTTCTTGGGGTAGTGGTGGCAAAGGAAAGTCTTTAGAATGCACAGAGGTGTTTAAATATTGTACATGCGTTTTTGATTGGGTTACCGACACTGGTCCTAAGGGCAATACATCTAGTATATCTTGTAAATTTTCATGATATTCTCGTAGTTCTCCTGGTTTCCGTTTACCTCTTCGTTTTCTAGATTTCTTTCCTTCCATTGTCAAATTAAGATATATTGAAAGCCGGATCCATCATATCCTCATACGTATTTCCCTCATTTTCGTCCACAAGCGATGAATTTACATTTTGTTGGATGTGGAGGAGGAACTGTCCTGGTATAAGTCGTGTTGCTCTCTTAATCATAGCAGATATCAGTGGCAATATGCAACACATCAGGACAGCTACTAACAAGAGAAACCCTCCTAGAAGTATTCCTATGAGTCGAAAGATTTTTGTCCATGACAGAATTCCCAGCCAATCCCATATTTTAGCAAGGACATTACTCTTTGTGTTCCAATTTGACATGGCCACATGTTGGTCTCTTAGTAACTTCATTTTGTTCAATAGTAACGTCAGATTGCCATTTTCACCTGTTACTGTTGGGATGACAGTACAACAGTCGTCTCCAAAGTAACTACAGACACCCATCTCTTCAGCTAGCAGTCTATCAAGAGCAAATCTGTTCTGCAGCGCCATTTTAGTTGTTGCGTGCAATTGCAAGTTAATACCTTCAAATGATGATATTGTCCAATTCATAAACCGCTGTTGGTTGTACCAAAGGAAATTTACCCATCTACTGTTTCTTGCCAGCCATTGCGAATTTAGGAGGGGACCTACAACAGGCAGCCATCCTGTAGCTTGTCCAGATTTTATCCAATGTTCACTTATAGCCTGATGATCCTCTGGCACCCCTATGGGCTCTTGGTTCCACGCTATGTATAAGTTATCAGCAGCCTTCCAAGTTAGGTCTTTTACACTTCGACGGGCTCTAGTTTGGTTGGTCTTAGTCCGTCCTGACTCTGCAAAGACAACAATTTGTCCTGTCAACATAACAGGAGCACATATACCAGTCCAGTTGGCCGGTAAAGTTTCGTTTACCTGCTGATCATCATTGCATAGCCAAAACACATCAGCTAGTGGTCATGTACCATTTGCTAGTGAAGGGAGAATATGTCGGGCGTACAATATCCCGTTTTGTATGACATGGAAGGGCATAACTCCATCTATCATTAATTGTTCACATTTTATTTTGGCCCTACCTTTGATTTTTGCTATATACACAGGCACCGTGAGGGAGTGATTTTGGTCCTGTCCAGTCCCATATGTACCTGACGCTTGTTGTGTCCCTATTCTCCACATGGTCATAAGGACTTTGTCCAATATCGTCAGGAGAGTTAAGGATTGGTCTAATACCGTCACTGTTTTTTGCTGTATCTGTAAACCGTCATCCGAAACGTTGCTCTTTTTTACTCCATTGACTGATTGGTTTTTGCTATCCAATTGCTCCAGTAATTCTTTTAATTTAGTTTCAATATGGTTTCCCCTTGCTATACAGAGGGGGTGCACCAAGTCCTTGGTTACTTTGGCGAGAGGCAGTGCCCAATGTCGCTGCGTCTCATTTACAGGTTTAGGACAAACTGTAGTGTTTTCCAACCATGTGGCATTTACTTTACTTAGGACGCTGGCCATGGCTACAACACAATAACCAAAACAGGTAGTCCGGTTTGTACACATATTTTTCTTTACTCCTGGGATTGGTTTTACTTCAGGTAATTTCTTTGAGTTGTAGCACGTAATACAAGCTTGGTTACTGACTTGCCTGGTTGAGTACGTCATCCATTGGTAAAACATGTTATTTTCCCATCCCAATACTTCCTCCTGATCCAACAATTCTAAAGGGCTTCTAGGTTTGCGTTTTTTCAACACGTTTTGGATTAATTTCGTTACTTCGGCCGTCGTGACTTGTAATGAATCTACTTCTGTGCATAGACCTTGTAAGCATTTCACTTTCATTGCCACCACTCCCTCTGCCAAGCATTTGTCATGAAATGTCCGTGTCTCTAGCTCCATACAGTCTGGTCCTAAAATCAATGTTTGATTGTGGCGGGCAGATCTAGCATATGTGAGTATGATTGTCTTATTAAACTGTATTTCTCCACGTGAAGCTGCTGCTGAGCTTACTGCCAAAAGGCACTGTACAATTCAGTCTTTCTTTGTTTCATTTTTTATCAGCAGGTATTTTGCACTAAGGAATATTAGGCTCAGCCCTATAATCAGTATAATCAAAATTCTCAGATTAGCCATCTGGAGACCAGTCTGGCTCTCTTTGTAACCAATGGAGAGAGCTAAGTGGGTCGAGTTCTGGCGGACATGTTTGTGCCGATGTCCCTTCTCCTGCGCTGAATGCTGACCATGGAGTGCCCTCATCTCCTCTGCCTGCTTCTTCCCCTGCACAGGGTATTAGCTCAGGGTCACTCTCATCTTCTCTTATACTATCCTCAGGAGATTGTCTGGGTTGCAGTGAACCACTACTTGCGGCACTACTTGTTGAGCCTCTACTCTCACGCCTTCTCCTTTCTGCAAGTCTCTGTGATCGTCTCTCTCCTTGCAGTTCTGGTGTTCGCTTTTCCTCCTGAGGGGAGGCGTGACTGTCCCTCTCTGGTTGTCTTAGGGCGGCGTCGCCGTCCCTCTCTTCCATCCTTCCTGGTCCCTGCAGGGCGGCTGTGCCGTCCCTTTGCGCTTGAGTTGGATCTTTGGCTCTGCAGCAGTGATTTAAATGAAGCCAAACTCTCTTACCCTCGACTTTTAGAGCAGTTGGGGTAGATAGGATAACCTTAAAGGGCCCCTCACGCAGACCCAATCACCAGGCACGATCTTTCTCAGTGGCTCTGGGATGTCAGCGTTGTTCTCCTCTGAGACAGCTTTTATCTGTTGAAACACAGCTTTATGTATTTGTGTTAAGTGTCGCAAATAACAGGTTAGCACTCTTTCACACTGCTCAAGCGGTGGTCCCTCGTATGGACCTCTGTAGAAGGGAACCGGCATTGGTCTCCCTGTGAGGGCCTCATGCGGTGTTAGATGTGTTAGTCCGTTAGCCTGCGTGCGCATAGACATCAAAGTTAGAGGCAATGCATCCACCCAATTAAGCTTGTATTGGCTGTCTGCTATAATTTTCGCAAGCTTAGCTTTCAATGTTCCATTCGCTCTTTCCACTGCTCCCTGTGACTGCGGATGATAAACACATCCAAACTTCTGTTTGATGCCTAACATTTTTAAAGACACCTTCATTGTTTCTGCAACAAATGCAGCCCCATTGTCCGAACTGATGGTGTCAGGAAAACCAAATCTCGGAAAAACATCTTTGCACAAAAACTTTGCTGCTGCTCTGGCATCTGGACCTTTGGTTGGAACAGCTTCTACCCACCTACTGAACCTGTCCACGACTACTAGAATGTATCTGAATCCTTTTACTCTTTGCGTCATGTCAATATAATCCATCATTAAATGCCAAAAAGGTCCTTCTGGTGGTGGAATGTGTGCGAGTGGCGCTGTAAATGATTTCTGTATGTTATATTGTGCACATACCTCACATTCCTGCAGTGTTCTATCGACCATGGCTGCCAAAAACGGTGACCACCATACAGGCTGAAGTCGTCTCAGTACCTCCCCCCTTGCGCAATGGTCTTGACCATGCGCATCAAGAATAGCAACCTTAGTGAGGGAAGAAGGGAGAACAAAATGGCCACGTGGACCATGCCAGAGACCTGGTGTGTGACCTGTCTCACTGTTTTTAAATGCTCCCCTTTTTCGCCATACAGAATGTTCAAGCCTGCTGCGGCTTATGCTGCTATCAGCGATGTTAAGGTTGTGAGAGGCTCACAGTCTCCTGCTAACACAATGGGTCCCATACAGGTGGATGTGGCTATATGTTTGGCAGTTTCATCTGCTAAATTATTACCTTTAGCTATCAGGGTGTTTGTAGTCTGGTGAGCTGCGCATTTTATAATAGCAAGCGCTTTAGGATAATGAATTGCTTCTAAAAGATCTGAGATGGCTTGCCCATGAGTTACTGGTGTTCCATCTGCTCGGAGGGAGCCTCTCTGCTTCCAAATTATGGCATGAATATGGCAGACCGCATATGCATATTGTGAATCTGTGTAAACATTCAAAGTTTTTCCAGCCGCTAGACGGCACGCTGCAGTCAGAGCTTTGATTTCTGCAAGTTGAGCAGAGCAAGGTTGAGCACATTTCATAGTTTGCACTTCAGTAAATGTATCATCAGGTAGCAGCTGTATGATAGCATAACCAGCATGATTTCCTGCAGCATCTCTAAAACAGGAACCATCCACAAGAAGGGTAAGCTCTGCTGGTATAGGTTGATTATGTAGATCTTGTCGTGGTTTTAAGAACACATCTGTTTTTTCAATGCAGTCATGAGGTGTCCCGTCTACAGGCATCACCATTCTCGTGGCAGGATTAATTGTATTACAGCGTTGAATAGTAAGCTCTGGGGCTGAGAGGATTACCTCATAACCTGTCCTTCGAGCTTGTGTTAGGACGAATCTGGGACTTGTTATCAATGCATGTAATTGATGTGACGTATACAAAACGTTTGGATGCCCCATTGTAATGGCTGATGCTTTCTGGAAGGCGAAGGCGGCTGCTGCTAGCCCCTGGTAACAGGGAGGCAGACCTGTTTCAATGTTATCTAGCTTAGTACTGTAATATGCCAGTGGTTGCTTACCGGTGGGAGTTTCCTGCATCAGTACCGCACACACATATCCTGCTTTCTCTGCAACATATAGATGAAATACATTAGCATAATTAGGATTGCCAAGTGCTGGGGCCTGTTGCATGTCCTGTTTAAGGGACTCAAAGTCCACTGTAATTCGGCTGAGCCATTTGTTTGGCCTGCAGCTCAAATTAAACCACGCAGTGGAGCTGTTTTGATAGCATAATCGCAGATCCATGGTTGACTGAAACCGGCCATCCCCAAGAAGGAGAGCATTTGCCCCACCGTTTGCGGTTTGGGAGCTTTTGTCACTGCCTCAATTTGTGAGGGTGCAATGGTTCGTTTATTGCCATAAAGTTGTCTGCCCAAATATTCACCTTGTGATTGGCAGAACTGCAATTTATCTTTGCTTACCTTATGCCCCCCTTTTTCCAATGCTAGCAGAACGGAGACTGAGTCTCTGAGACATTGTTCTTTGGAAGTGCAGCAAATCAGCAAGTCATCCATATACTGTAAAACAGTGCTTGCGAGTTCCAAATGTTGAAGATCGTTAGCCAATACTCTATTGAATATTGATGGGCTTTCAACATAGCCTTGTGCGAGACGCGTGTAAGTATACTGCTGCCTTTCAAAGGTGAAAGCAAAAAGATACTGTGAATCCGGGTGTAAGGGTACACTAAAAAACGCTGAACATAGATCAATGCCTGTATACCAACAGGCATCATGTGGGATATTAGAAAGAATGGTATGTAGATCCGGTACCACAGGTACTTCTGCCTCAACAATGGCATTTATAGGGCGCAGATCATGCACTAATCGATAGTCGTTGGAATTTTGCTTTTTAAGAGGGAAAATCGGCGTATTACACAGACTTTTGGTTGGTTTTAACACTCCCGCTGCTATCAAGCCCTTGATAATAGGTTGTATTCCGGCCACTTGATGTTCTTTTAGTGGGTATTGCTTTTTATATGGAAAGATGATTCCCTCTTTAACTTTGATTTGAACTGGTTGTGCTGACTTAATTAGCCCTATATCTGTTTTACTTCTTGACCACAATCTAGGTGGTACTTGACTGAGCAGTGCTTCGTGTTCTTCTGACAGTGGCATTAGCGTTGGGATTCTCTGACTCAATAATACTTGAACTCCTGTTCCTTCGTCATAAGTCCGTATGGAAATTCTCAAATATTGTACATTGGAGGAAGCCTGTATTTGAGGATTCTGAGTGGGTCTCCAATTCGTCACCTGCAGAACGTCTTTCATCATTGGTCCCAGGTGATGTGATTCTTGTCCCTCAGCTATCATGAGAGTGACATGTGGAACAGAATTTAGCACTTGAAACCATTGGTGCAATTCTGGTGGTAATAATACTGCTGCAGCTGTTCCTTGTGGGCCAGCATACAGGTCTTGACACACCATGGAGAATATTCTGCCAGTGATCAGTTCTGTCCAGCACTCTTTGTAATCAGCATGTTATGGTAACTGTGGTTCCTGTGCAGAGGGAAACTCTTTTTGCACTAGAGCTTTCCATGTGCTCCACTGGTGCGCCAATTCTGATTTGGCTGGCCATTGAATCCAGTATACCATGGGCTGTGCATAGGTTTGAGGTTTGTCATAGCCCAGTATTTCTGATAATTCCAAAGCAGCCATCATATGGGAGGTGGGTTATTTCATAAGTTCCAGCTTAAGACCTTTGTGAGTGCAGGTAATAGTAGCTTTCAGTGGGCACAGGATATCTCGTCCCAAAAGATTGATGGGTGTATTTTCTTAATACAGTAGAGGAGCCGTTATTGTTTTGTTGCAGATCGCCATGTGTACCGGTTGCGTTAAGGGAGTTATTTGTGTTGTCCCAGAGAAGCCTACGGTCTTGATAGACAGGCCAGAGAGAGGAAGAGAGGAGCCTTCACTGCCAATACAAGAGTATGTGGCTCCTGTATCCACCATGAAATCATATCTTTGATTTTGTATCATGACGTTGACAGTTGGTTCGTCTTGCGGTTGGGTGGATACAACCGGTGTCATATACTTCCTCTCTTGCTCCTCCGGGCCTCCCTATTGTTGCCATTCTTTGGCTGGCCCTACCCAAGGGTTGACAGGGCAATCACTGCGGCGATGGCCTTTCTGACTGCATCCCCAACATGAAATTCATCCGATGCAACATTTAGTTGAGTTTGCGATTGGGCACGCCTTGGCATTTGGGAGGCAAATCCTCTTCCTCTTCCTTGATGATACATGCCTCCTCTTTGTCCTGGCTGACCCCTGAAAGGCAGTGCTCTGTTTGGTGGGGGCTGATTCACATAGACATTAACCAGAGGTGGAGGAGGAGCTTGTTGTGGTGGCTGTTGGAGGGCAGGCGGTGACACAGGCACGGGTGTCTGCTGTACTTGTGGCAGGGCTGCTGGCTGGGGTGCTATTGGCTGTTGATGCGTAGTCACCACTGCTGAAGGTGCTGGAGGTGGGTCTATGGTAAACACTGGGGCTTGCACTCTGCTTTTCTCTTTCTTCTGTTTAGTGCTTAGCTCATTTAGTTGTAGCTGAGTGAGCTTGCTAGCCAGGTGTTTAGTCACCTCCTCTTCTTTCTGTTTCTCTTTCCTTGTGTTCTCTACATGATGTATAATGTGTTCAGAGAACAAAGGCCACCCCATCTTCATCAAGCCTACCACATTGTCCAAGCGCTTTTGCACTTCCTGGGGCATGGCTTTCTTTACCATCACTTTAAACAGGCTTTTGGTAGTATCATTAGCATTCCATGTTCCTCCTGTTTCCTCTCTCCGTTTTGAAAGGATCTCAGGAATTTAGCTGGACATTCATCATCTTTCAGTTTCTCTCCTTCCAGCTTTGAGGGATCCATCTTTTCCGGGAAGTGCTTTCTCACCTCCGCCCACACAGCTCCCCGATGTCCATTGAAACCGACACCATCAACTGTGTGTCCTGTCACAGCTGCACGTAGCTGTGCTCCATGAAAAACTTCTTCTGTGGTTGACTTGCCCACTACATACATGAGCAGCGCTTTAATGTCTCCCAATGCAAGGGTGACTCCTGCTGTGTTTTCTTCCAGGGCTGTGATCCATTTATTAGCCCCTTCATGTATGTCCGGCAATCTTCCTGCCAATCCAATCATGTCACAGAACGACCATGGCACATATTGTCGAATATTGTTCTGGCCTTTTGTCACTAGAGGCATCTGGGAGTGGGCTGCTCCGCTGTACGGGTCACTCAATTGTTTTTTATTCCTAAGAGTTATGCCACCAGCTCGACATGTCTCCATATTTTCTGGATCGTCCAACAACCCTGTGAAGGTCATCAGATCACTCTCTGGCTCATGGAGGAAACGTTGTGAATATTCATCCGCCTCTCTCTCTTCAGTTCTTAACGTTCCTCTCAGCTCTAGATTCACAGTCTGTGAGGAGGTTGGCAGCTCTGTCATTGAGAAGCGTCTATCTTCTTTTCTGAGTTGCATAAACTCTTGGTTGGTTCTCTGCAGCTTTGTCAATTGCCCCTGCAGTCTCTTTTGTTGTTCATAAAGGGCAAATACCTCTCCCAGCTCTCGCTGCATTTCATCTCTATCCCAACTTCTGGGTGTTTCAGAAGGCGTAGGACTTGGCCCTGGCCGACGAGGCTGGGCCTCATCCGTTGAGAGGAAAGGATTATTGTTCCTCCCTGGAGGAGGGTTGCTCTGCTGCCCCCTGCAGGGATCTCTGCGTCCTTCCGGACCGCATTCCTCTTCGAGCTCAAATGATAACTTCTTCAGGCATGTGTGATGCGTCCGCTGCTCTCTCATATCTTCTGTAGTGCGATTTCATGATAGTTTTGCATAGTCAGCTCTATCTCTCTCATCTTCCGTTTGTGGGGTGATTGTCGCTCCATGTCTTTTGCTGGAGCATTCTCCCATGCTGTCACACACCGATCTGATGGAGGATGAGCTTTCACCTGTCTCGCTGCTCTCTCTCTCTTCCTCAGCAGGTTGTGGATTCCAATTGATGGTGAATTTTCCCACTAATTCGCCTTCTGTTTTTATTTCTGCTCCCCGTATTGGACACTGCTTGGCTGCTGGGTGAGTCGTTTCAGGTGTGTACGGGGGAGGCAGTAATGTTTCCATTGGAGCCGAGGGCTTCACTTGTTGCTCTGCTGGCCTTTTTTCTTCTTCTTTTGTCATGGCAGGCATTTGTTTCACATCCATCAGGTGTTGTTTGGCTGTTTCTCTGAACCAGTTGAGCACTTCCCTCTCTCTGGCTCTTTTCCCTTCCCTGCTGTTGCTTGTGTCCTTAGCTTTATAATGTTTAATGTTGGCTTCCACTTCTCGGCAGCAGGATGCTTCAAAAGTTCCTCTTTCGGGCCACTGCAGTCTTCCTGATGTCCGCCTATGCCACTTTGTCATGCACTGCTTAATTTGTTTTGCATAATCTGGATGTTGTCTTATTACCAGCTCTACTGGGGTTAACAGCCCTTCCCCTTTTGACATTTTAATTCCCATGAATCCCTGTTTTACTCCTAACTCCTGTCTAGTGAGCTCAGGCTCTCCTTCTCCTCTTGTCCTTATCAGCACTATTATCTTTCCCGCAGTTACAGCTTGTTTGAGTCTAGGTGTTCTGGTGGGATCGTTTCTCAGGTCTTCAGATCCGTCTGCAGCAGGGGTCTTGGTAATATACCCAAACTTTCCTGTTTCCCACTCTACCCTCCTGGGGACGATGCGTATCTCTAGCTGTGGATCTACTGCGGCTCTGTGTCTTCCTGCTATAGTCAAGTTTTCAGGAATTCCTAAAAAAGGGCGCAAAGGAAGAGTTACTGAAACAGTTGGATTATTACACAGTACTTCTAGTAATGTTGCCAAAGTGCGTGGTGTCCACAAACCTCGTATCACTCTTTCCCACGGTACTGAAGGAAACTTCTCTTTCGTTTGAGCCAAATTAATAATTTGTGTGATCAGCCACAATTTCTGATTAATTTCTTGTTCAGTTTGCCAATTTTCTACACCTTCGTCATCAATGTAAGTACGTTCTAACCAGAAGTGTGTTCTGATGCCTCCTGCGCTACTTATGTGCTCAGGCATTAATACCTCATCTTCACTATCACTACTTTCCCTCTGTTCATCCATTCACTTTTCTTTTATAATTGTTATTTTCTCACCTTTCCTGTTATTGCATTAATTTATTACTTATTATCATTCTATTAGCTATTATTATCTATCTATGTTATTTTCTTTGTTTGATCTACTACACTCTATTGATATTTATTTATTATGTGTCTAAGCAGCATTCAAATCTTCCATTAATCTCCATATAATGCCGCTGAGGAATAGTAGAAATCCTAGCAGCGTCAAAATCCCTAAAATAATATGCCCAATCAAGGACTGATGAGCTATTTGTTGCAAGTTTTCAATTTTTACTTCTCCTCTTCTGCTCTCTCCCTGGAGTAACTCAACTTTGAGGCCTCTGGTGTATGTGTTACTCCACGACTCTCCCTCCTGTGTGTGTGTATGTATGTGTGTATGTGTGTGTGTGTGTGTCTCAGTTACCTTCCTCCTACGCGTATGTGTGTGTGTAGTTTCTGCAGCTGCACTCTCTTCTGTGTGTGTGTGTGAGAGGGAAAGACCAGCTCACCCCTCCTTTCGACTCCGCTCACCTTTCTCCTTCTCTTTTTTAACCCCTTTTCTCCCGTAACCGTTCCAGAGCTCTTATTCTCCTATTTTCTGTAACTCCTTTTTTTGTTCTTTTTACATTTTCTCTTGAAATCACTACCTAGTGATTTTGTGCACTTCTGTGACTCTCGCTTTCCCTAAGCGAGGTGACCACGCAAGCGGGTGGTCACTGGCTCAAGCTGGACAGCGAGCGCTCATGTCAATCATTCGCCTGTGACAGACCTGTCAATTAGACAGCGGTACCCACGAATGATGACTATGTCGACGGCCAGACAACCCACCCGTTCAGACCCGACTAATCCTTTTTAGACGGCGGTATCCATGGGCGTCCGACTAAACACGTACGAAAGACAACTGTGCCTGCTTTGACTTGATATACTATTATCACACAAGTTCTCCCGTTACACACGATCCTGACTCTCATCTCTCTTCTATCTCTGCACGCTCAATACACTTCCTCAACATGAACGGCCTACTTCTAGCCTTAAATCACCGTCTAAGGCGCTTTAATACCTCTTAAAGCTTCATTCACTCCTTTCCTGATCAGTGTTACATCTTTTCCTCCCAAATACACTTCCTCAACATTGGAAAGGCGTTTATTAAAGAAACTGTCAACTTAATAAACCTTCTCACTACGGGGTCTGTGTTGCACTCGATTTCTGAATATTCAGACTTATCTCTACCAGGGACGTTTGCTCTGTTCTCTCTAGCCGCCCCTATTCAATATCAGCCAAAGTAGTCCTCCAGCAAATAACAATGTCACAATCAACCAGCATGCAATACATAGACTGAATATGATCTTTTCACACTCTCCCCACTCATTCATGTCTGCACCATGGTTTCTGCTGAAGCACTGAGTCAGACACAGACATATATGCAGACATAGAACTTAAGCAGACATAGACAATGCCCCTCGGCTGCCTCCCGCAGTTTTACTGAAAGTTTAGTAAATTTTGAAATTGGATTAGGTTCGGTAGAGGTGGATTATCAATACCAATCACCTGGGCGGACTACCCCCGTCACTCAGACACTCTCTTCTAAATTGCAGAAATAAAAGTTCTGCTTACTTTTCAATTTTGTGGGCCCGAGTGTCTGGTGGCAGAGTGTAGTCGCCTCTGGCACTGGAGACCTCTTTGTCCGTATCCTCTCCGCGGATGGCTCGCCACTGATATGTCGTGGAAAGTGTAGGCCGTATGAACAATCCACAACAGGCCAGGAAAAAGTCAAATTCAGCTGTCCGAGAAAAGTGCTCAAAAAGGGTCTGCAGGAGTCAGAGTCCGAGAAGCCAAATACTTTATTGTCGCGACAACAAAGGGAGAGATATCCAGAAACACACACGGGGTAACTCTGAAGAAGTCTCACAGCTGTAGAGACACCTGCAAGGCCATGGAAAGCCCCAAAGATTTTATGATGCGGGTGCCCTGCCCTTCTGCACAGTATCACTGTTGCACAGCATCATCACAGCACACCTATCCTTCTGCTCAGCTACACGATATCATTGCTGCACAGCGTCCTCTCTGCCTATCCTTGCACCATGCCAGCTTGACCTTTTATGGGCCTTCATTTCTCAACTGCTCGAGCAAACAGGCTATCAATTTCGACAGAGCTGCTACTATTTTCTACCATTAGCTACTGTGTTTTACTCAATTCTTCACGTCTGTTGGAAAAAATTATACCACACTGCTTTAAAGGACTGTGGTACGTAGCCTGTTGATGAAGACAGATTGATCATGTCTAATACGGAAGAGTCAATTAAAGGTAATACTTCTTTAAACAGCTTAGTTGGGATGGGGTCTATAATACAGGTTGATGAAGGTTCACAGGTAAAAAACAGTCTAAAACTGCAACAGGTATAATAACAGTTTCTACGGTTTCTGTGTTTGAGAACAAAACAGTACCTATTGATGGCAGGAGCTGATTTTTGAAGGTTGAATGATCCCCAAGGACAGCATGAGGTCCACTTCTTTCTTCAGTGATAACAGAAGTCGCTCCAGTATCCTGTAACTCATACGTCTCACAGTTGCATCTTCTTTCAATACAATGTCATGCTCCACCAGATCTGTGCGACCAGGGCACTCTTGAAATGTTTCTGGATTAAGTAGAGTTTTCACCTGTGACTGCTGTTCTTCAGAGAGATATCTCAAATCGAGGTCAGCGGATGTCGACGAGGGCAAGTATTGGTCATCTACCTCCTCTTTGTCCTCAACAACACAGATCAGCAACACCTCTGCCTCCTTCTCCGTCCTTGGAACTCACTCTTTGAGAAGGTTCACATGAAGCACACGACTAGAAAGCTGGTGCCCTGGGGTGGAAACTTGATGAGTGGTGGGTCCAAGTCTTCTCTCGACTTCAAAAGGCTCCTGCCACTTGCCAGCAGTTTGCTGTCACTGGTTGGCAACATGACCAACACCTTTTGACCAGGGTCAAAGCATCTGGATCGTGCTGACCAGTCGTACCAGGTGTTTGATGCTGCTGGGCCTCTGCTATGTGTGCCTGGGCCAATTCACCCATCTTCTGCAGTTTCTCTCTTTCTGTTGCACCTCCCAGGCCTCCTGCTGCCCCATGAAGGTCTGAATGATCCCAGCCAGGTCTTTCAGTGTGGGCTCCCTGATTTCTTCACCCTCACTGCCACATGTCCCTTCAGAAACTCCAGCCTCCATCTCCTGTTCCTCTGGTCTAGTGTGTGTCTCTTTAGCCTCCCTATTTGAGCCTTGGAGTGAGGGGAAAAATGCAAAATAAAGTTAAAAAAAGAAAAGAATGCAACACTATAAATGTCATCCAGCAAAGACTGAAAGAAAGTCTGAAAGTGTGCGCTGTTATCCTCATGTTTAAAGATGTCCCACCACCATTCAAAGGATTTGAACAGCACGTTCTCGCTCCCAGTTTGTCACCTACAGACGCTCGGTCAGTAGCATCAGTTTTGGACATGCAGGGCTCCGCCTGTTCAAAGTTAGCAAAAATGAATTTACAACATCCAGCTACACTTTCAAAATAAAGCTCGCTGAGAACAATAGTAAACATATGGATCATTTTGTGGATCAGTCACACTTTTGTTGAAAAAACGTCTGTTACACCCTGTTACGGGCGTTAGGTGTTTGATCCTGTTTAATTTGTTCATTCATGAGCATCTTCAGTTCAGCAGCGTGGGAACCGTGACGTGACGGGGATTCCCTTTCGCGTAAGCTCCTGATTCGGAGATGGCTCCCGCCAGTCCCAGACCCGTCCCCTCGATGAGTGTACTCGACCAACCCGGTGGCTCCAGCTGGTCTCTCCTCCCTCCATTCATCAGCGCCTTCTCCAATCCCGGCACTCACGCACCTTATAAAAAGTGTGTGCCGTTGGCGCCCGTGGCGGCTGTGATTTCCATTGATCAGTGCGCCTCGTTGTGCCTCTTTGAAAGTGTGGTAGTATTGCTCTTTTTCGTGAGTTCTGTGTAGATCCGGGTTTGTTTTTTAGGTCTACCAGTTAGTTCGTTTCAGTTAAATTGCACTGAGGCACTAGGTTTGGGGAGCCGAGCTGTAGTTAGTTTATCCTGTTTTTCACACATCACCGTGCACCACACCACAGGTAACTTTTCTGTTAGCACATTAGGTTTATGGGTGGCTGTTCCCGTGTATTTTTGTTGAGGTAAGAAACAGCGTAGACAGAGAAATTTCTTCTTTAGTTTTTCTTTGTATGGTAGTTAGTGTTGGGGTGGATTTGGGGATAGGCGTAGCTGATTTTTGTTTGTTTTATGATTTGCCGCCACCCGCCGCCCTCTCCCTTGGTTATTCCTTGCTTGTGTTTGTTGTTGTTGTTGTTGTTATCTTTTGTGGATTTAGTCATTAAACAATAAACGGCATTTTGCCTTTTTTAACATCACAGCACCGTGTTGCTTCACTTTATCCCTACTCTTATCCATCAGAGGATCGTAACACACCCATCAAGTCGTCTGTGTTGCTTTGCTTCACTTACAAAGAAATCAACCTTCACTTTTTCTTTCTCACTCGTCTCCTGGGTGAAAGTCCTGCGCTTGTCCCATCAACCACCCCGCCTTCCTCTGCATGTGGACTGCTTCAGTTCTGACACCCAGGTTCACAAAATGGTCTACATTCTCAGTGCACCTGTACAAATGCATGTTATCAGATCTCTCCTCATGTTCTCTCTGTGACAATTTCACTGATATTATGACACATTTGACAGAATAGAATAATGGCTTGTTCACATGGTTGCATGCACTCACATGCTTTCAATTTGAATGTTGATCTTTGGAGCGTTATATGTTTCGGTCAGTGTTTCGTGTGCTGTTTGTATCATTTTGGTGAAAATAAAAACAGAAAGCTGTGATGCTGCTGTTTGTATTAATGCAGAGTTATTCAACTATCCTTCACACAGACTGGTCACTAAAATGAGCGTGCACCAGGTATCCCCAAAATCCTCCATCCACCACCCACCTGAACATGTTCTACTCTCTGACTTGACGCTGCAGCAGCGTGGACGTGTTTCAGTGATTTACTATGACAAGATTTGTGTGTTAACGTATCATTATGAAGTAAATGTCACTTAACAGCCAGAGAAGGACACCAGCGTTTAGACTGTTTCCCTGTAACAGTGACAGTAGCACCATTTGGAAACACTGGGGGGCGCTGAAAAGTTGTCTGTTCCCGCTTCAATGATAAGAGAGGCTGCTTTCAGTAATCAGAAACGTTTGCATGCACTCAGTAATTCTGAGACAAACTGATGTTTCTTAGTGGACTGAACTGTCAGCAGTGCAGATTTCTTCCATATACAAATGAAACAGAGGAGGAAAAATGATGCATGAGGTAACAGACAGGTAAAATACTGTAGTCTACAAATATTGAGTTGTCATATAGTTGTTCTGCAGAAATAAATCATTTGGTCTTTTTGTCTCATATCCATACAGTGTTTTTATATATATACAGATTTATATATACAGATTAGAAATGTAACATGTTGTGATGTGGAATAAAATCGTCTCTGACTGTCTGACTGGAGTTTCCTCCCTCCTGAACTAAAGCTCTCATTGTTGTTTCCAGGTGTGAACTGACAGCAGACACTGACCTACACATCCAGAAGATCTACCCTCTACACAACATGGAGGTCAGACAACGTGCTGAAAGTATTAATGCAGCGTGCTGAAAGTATTAATACAATGTGCTGAGCTGTATGTGGCTGCTCAGGTCCTGCTGTAGAGCTTCTCTTCATGTTATTAATGATGCGGTTTAGCTGATATCATATCTGTGCAGAGTCCCGCCCACTCTGAAACGAAAGGT
>JBBMOE010000242.1:0-24751 GCA_037975065.1 Chaetodon trifasciatus
AGCTTTGACATTCACCACCATCCTGAGTGTTTTCCTGGCTTTCTTAATATGTGTGATCAGCAAGACAAACAACTGCAGATGTGCAGGTACTTCAACTGCTATTCTCTGTACTTGACAGTGTGTATTCATGTAACATGATATTATATTAAGGGTACGTTTCATTCTCTTTCAGAGTCCCATGCAAGAGTTTCTGCTTCCTCCACAACAAATGCAGAGGTATTTCTTCTTCAGATTAACTATCATATTAACATTCACCATTTTTATAGCACAGAATTTTTTTTAGATTCAGTTTCTTTTTCTCTCAAGAACTATATTCTGATTTACTGTTTTATATTTTATCATCAGGGTGACCAAAATGATGAAAACATACATTACGCAGCTTTCAGGGAACACACAAGCAACAGATCAAAACGGCAAAGGAACAACTGCAAGACTGAATGTGTGTACTCAAGCATAAAGCAGTAGAACTGGATGTGTTCTACGTTTGTTCTGTTCAACAAGACTAATAAAAGCTTATATGTGTTTCTGAGCAAGCCCATAAGAAACTGAATCATTTCTATGTGTTTTTTTGTTTTGTTTTTTGTGTCTAAAAGTTGAAGCAGCACTTCTTTTCAGTCCTTTTCACAAATCCTTAAATGTGTTGATTCAGCCTGTTATTTGGGGGCAAAGGCACAGAGGAAAGGAAGCTGAGACAACCCAACAGTGTGTTGGACAAAGGGAGAGAGGAAGAGATGTCGTCTCATTAGTCGAAAATATTAAAAATAGGCATCACTGAAATAAGAGAAAACTTATCTGACCTCTCCTCAGTCTCACTGGCCTTTAGACAAACCGAGTCGTACTGTAACTTCATTGGCTTCAGCATTTAAAGCTCCTACGAAACATGGGATCCTAGATAAGAAATATGCAATGTTCAATCAGAACGTGACGGCAGTTACGGGGTCGTTGTTTTTGGTTAACTGTTAAAAATGACTATATTCTGATTTTTATCATGAATATATGCATTCTAGGGTGACACAGTATAAAATACATCAGTAAACACCGCACTCATGAGGAGGAAACAGTTATTCATCTCCAAGACGTGATGGTAAGACACAATTAACACCTATTTAGTTCAGTCAGGACCACTTCAGTCAAAGTGTATTTATTAATACAACATACATTAATACAGCATACATTATATTTGGCAGTATGACTCTGTTCTGAGACCTCCCTGCCCTTTCATACGCTTGCGTGAAAGGCCTGAAGCAAAGAGAGCACCTCTCTGCTCTTCCATGTGCTTACATGGAACAGCTACAAGCCAGAAGAGCAGCAGCACACACCCCTAAGGGAACAGAACAGAGTGGGCATCAGTGACACCAGAAATGACATTGATAAACTCAGACGTTGCATAAAGGTGGAGCTGGGGTGGAGGTGCTTTTTAAACTGCTTGCAGAGGAAGCAGCAAAGGGTGAGAAGGCTTAAAGAGAGCGCGCTGTTTGAAATGTGCCACTAAGGAGCGAGGCAGAGAATCACTTGAGCTGTCAGCTGATGTGGGCTGGTCTGAGATCAGCTGAGCCATCAGCCAATGAGCTCGACCGCTGTGGCCTGCCTGAACTTGTGCGATNCAGCAGTAAGCAAGTGGCCATGTTTCTTCAATAGGACACACGGTGTCACTTCAGGTGGGCCAATCAAATTCAGTCTGACTTGTGAGTCAAGAAAGATCAAGATCCTTTTTACTACAGTCAGCCATTGAACATGATGACATCTTCAAACCGGGGTCGAGCTGGACTTAGAAGGTAAGGAACTTTCAAGCAATGACTGTCATATCTTATCTTATCTTATCTTATCTTATCTTATCTTATCTTATCTTATCTTATCTTATCTTGATATTTCTCCTCATGTAAACTCAAGGTGATCACAGCTGAAACCTATGTAATGTCTCCTGCTGTCTGGATGTGCAGATGATGTGTTTTGTATATTCGTCATTACCAGGTTTACCAAAATGAAGAGGATCTCTACGACCCTGCTCTCAGGGAGAACAAGGTCAAGAGACCAGAAGACACAGGGACAACACCTGCACTGAATGTATGTATTTCAGTGTAAAACAGTAGAGCTGGACATGCTTTGTCTATGTTTGTGTGTCACAGGATATGACGTCACACTGACTCTTTTTAAAGGGTTAGATGGCTTTAGCAAACATAATTTCACCTAAATATAGTGACCATCAAGCGTATTTTCTACAAAGGCTTTCCATGAAAGTGCAATGACATCCAGTGTCTCTGTGCCAATAGGTTGCATTACAGGTACCTCAGTGATTCTGGTGCTGTTAGCCACTGTGCTCATTTCCTGACAGAAAAATGAACACAAAGAGTATAACTAGCACTATTCACACAGAAAGATGCACAGCTTGCAGAAGCTCACTGCCTCACACACAGTGCAGTACGCACATGAAGTCATCAGACACCATCAGGGGTATCTGTTGTGTGTCACACTGATAGCTGTTAGCATCCTTTTACACTTTTCATGTGGTTGGCAAGCCACAGATGAGATCTGTCTCTTTCGTAAGCTTTGGCCTTGTACATGTTAATGATTATCTGCACTTTTTGCAATTGTCTACATGTGGGTTTAAGCACGGTGTGTTCACACATGCCTCCAAATAATTCTACATTACAGTAAAATAAATTCATTGTGCCTTTGTTCAGTTCAAGTTGATACAGTTCATGCAATCTCAATGATGCTATTTGCTCACTACTTTGACACTTAATGCATAGTTCTGTGTGTGTGTGTGTCTGTGTGTGTGTGTGTGTGTCTGTCTGTCTGTCTGTCTTTCTGTTCCCACAAACCACAGATTTTTTTTCTGCTGATGCGGCAGTTTCTGATGTTCCAAAGCAATAGCAACTTATTTTGTGCTGGTTGACCCCTCAAACAGGCCATATAGGGCAACTGATTTCCATATGTGTGACATCCTGCTCTGCCCACACTCATCACTCATTACCAGCAGGCGACTGTCTTTGTGCATGTGTGAAGCTCATAGGCTGATGTATAATAACAGTAACACTGGGATACATACATGCATCCCTCATGAGTATCTTGTACACTTGAAGGTAATTTGAATCTAATGTAGGAGTGGTGGACCCCACCATCAGCAATGAAAACCATCATACAGACAGAATTACAGAAAATACTGACCATTTTCTAGAGCAAGTGTTTGGTTTGTCCATTCTGGGCTACTGTACAAACATGGCAGTGCAACATGGCAGACTCTGTGGAACAGGACCCGCTTCCTCTGCAGATATAAAGAGCTCATTCTAAGGTAATGAAAACACAACAAGTCTTATTTTCAGGTGATTATACACTAATGAAAAGATAGATCCTATTATTATATTCAATTTCTGCCAAGAGATCCCCTGACTCTTACACGCTGGGCTTATAATGGATTACAGAGGATATTGATAACCAGCAGCTACCACCAGTAGTCCCCTCCATCACTAAGCCACCTACTGGACAGCATTTTCAAGTAAGAGCTTGTTTGTTATCCTCATCTTTATGTTGTTTCCCTGTACTGTTAAAGACAGCAAATATTAACCAAACAAAGCAAGTATAGTCCATCAGTGAGATCAGTGTGGTATGAACTGAGTGTGGATGTGTGTTTACATTTTGGAGATTTTTAAAACTAATGCCAAGTCAAAGAGCCTTGATGATCATGTGATCTTGTTTCCTTTTTAGGACATGCACTGTCACTTCAGGCTGGCCAATCAAACTCAGTCTCATCTATGAAAAGTGGAGAAAGGACGGAGATTCTTTTCAGTCTGCGTAACAACATGAACACGATGACATCTCCAAATTTATTTTTCTATCTGACATATCTGTTCTTTGGGAAAATAGGTGAGTTTAGTTTTTGTGACTCCAGTTTGTATCTTTTAGAATGTATGGATACTCTCAGTGTCATTACTTTAATTGTTTCCTAATGTAGTCAGGAAAATAAGCTTACTACTAAGTTAAATTAATTGCATATTTGCTTTGCCTCTCTTGTCTCTTCAGCTCAGACAACTGAACAAAAATCTTCATCTATTCATCAGAAGAATGGATTTGTATCAGTTTATGTTGGTGACAACTTAACTTTGAGCTGTAACTATGAACATAATGTGGTAGCAAAGTATTACTGGTATAAACAAACTCTGGGGCAGAGACCGAAGCTTATCTCTTCCTTCTACTTATTTGACAAATCTGTCTCTTTTCATGGTGAATGCGAAAACAATCCACGCTTCACACTGGATACAGAAAATGGTAAAAATCACTTGAAGATCTCAGATTTGCGCATTTCAGACTCAGCTACTTACTACTGTGGTAGTAGCTTTGCATCAAAATTTGAATTTACAGAGGGCATTTTTGTCAGTGTAAAGGGTTCAGGTGTGAACGTCCCAGCTTTGGTCCATCAGTCAGCATCTGAGACCATCCAGCCAGGACGCTCTGTGACTCTGAACTGTACAGTACACACTGGGACCTGTGATGAAGAACACAGTGTTTACTGGTTCAAGAACTCTGAAGAATCTCATCTAGGACTCATTTACACCCATGGAGACAGGAATGATCAGTGTGAGAGGAAACCCAACACACAAACACACACTTGTGTCTACAACTTGCCACTGAAGAGCCTGAATCTGTCTCATGGTGGGACCTACTACTGCGCTGTTGCCTCATGTGGACACATACTGTTTGGGTGGGGGACCAAGCTGGTCTCAGAACGTGAGTAACTTTCTCGCAGAGGTTTTTTTTTTTTTTTTTTTTTGATTAATAGTTATGATTACTCACTGAATAAGCATCTCCTCTGTAATGCCTCATGATGTCTGTCTTTCTGCAGAGGATGAAGACTCTCTTCTCTTGGTGTATTTCTTAAGTGGTGCTCTGGCATTCACCACCATTCTGAGTCTTTTACTGGCTTTCTCACTGTACATTATACGTAAGAGAAACAGCTGTCAGTGTAAAGGTAAATGATGTTGTTTCTATCCGCAGTGTGTAATTACTGAACATGGCATTGTAGAAGAAGGATTTTGTTAATAAAGCATTATCTTATCTTACATTGTTTTTCAGCTCCCGCTACAGCAAACGCAGAGGTATTTCCTGTTCAGATTAACTATTTTATAACCATTCAATCACATTTTTATATCATAACAATGTTTTTTCATTTCTGTCGTGCATCATGTTGCCATTCATTGTTTTATATTTCACTGCTAGGCTTACACAAATGAGGACAATCTCCATTACGCTACTTTAAGTGTGAACAAGGCCAGCAGAGCAAGAAGACAGAGGGATGACACAGAGGACGAATGTGTGTACTCCAGAATAAAGCATTAAAGTTGGACATCTTTGTCTCTGTGTAACAGCATGGCCTCAATACTGTGTCTTTGATGTAAAGCTTTAGCTAGCTTGTCTTCCAATGATTGCTGTTATCTCTGTGCCAGTGGGCTGCAGTGACCTTACATGTTTCATTCTGGTGCTAGCAGCTACATGTTTGTTATCATTAGGGGAAAAAAACAATGTTTAATTTTTAACTGTAATTTCTGCTCTTTGTCTTATCAGTGATGCAGGATGTTGTTGTCTTTGTTGATGATCATGACCAAACCACCACAGAGGTTTTTAAACTCTAGACAGATTGCAAAGCTGAGAGATAAAAACTGCTTTCAAAGCTCAGATGACAATAACAACTCATCTGAATCTCCTGTTACCAACATTCAGTGCAGCACACAGATACACAGCAAATGAACAGAGCTTCATGTATTCTACAACATACTTTAATATGTGGGGACAAAAAGTTTAAAATTTTTTGAAAAAGTGGCAGCTGTAGCAAATACATATTTAGAGTCATCACAGATGGAGAGACAACACAGTTAGTAATTATATTGATTACAAGCCACAAACCCAAATTCTTTTTATAGTCTGTTGTGGTTGATTCTGTACAGTGTTGTGCTGGGCATATTTATGTCCCACTAAATGTTTTCCCGTAGTGTCTGTGTGCGATTTCAAGCTACTGATTTTATTGTAGATCAGAAAAATAAATCTTAGAGCTTAGCCAAGTTCAATGATTGTATACAATCAGACAAACTGTGACTTAAAATGTGTATGTATGTATGTATGTATGTGTGTGTGTGTGTGTGTGTGTGTGTGTGTGTGTGTGTGTACCATAAATGTACACACACTGTACATAAATGAGGCAGTATGCTTCATTCAAGAATACTCATATAATTTTCTCTTTTATGTCCATTAAGCACTTAATAAACTTGTTTATGAAAAGTGATATATACATATAAATGAAGTTCATGGTGGCACTTTACTTTATGGTACACAAAAATGTGAGTAGTTACTAGAACGAGTGAGGAATGAATCAAGAATAACCTGATAATTAATGAATCAGTAATAAGTAATTTCTGAAAATTTGCTTCAAGGACTAAATAGTTGATAATGATGAGTTAGAACAGACTGGGAGATACTATATGAGTAATTCATTAGGTAATAGTTGGTTCATAAATATCTGTGAATCAACATACTGACCACTTCCTGCATGAGTCGTTCCTGATTACCTCTCAGCCAGCTGCTGAGTGGCCTACACTACTGGTGACTCATGATGCTCAAAGAGGAGTTCAGATGCCTTATGGACCTTGCTAACTTGCTTCCTAACTTGAACGAGAGCTATGATTGATTATTGCATTAATGTAACAGTTATGTGATAGAGAACAATACTGGACCTCATACTGAATCTTGCGGAACAGATGTAGTAATAGGGGTAATACCAGAAGCAATACCTTTAAAAGGCTGCATAGAACAACAACTGATGACCAAAGAGAAGTGAGCATCCAGAGCAGGGACACACGTGTCTGTGTTTGTAATTAGTCATGTAGGTGGGTGACACAGAGTCTAATGAAATATGTTTGCTGTCACCATAGTGAGTCCAGTCAATTCAACTGAACACCATCTCTTCTGAAGCAGAGCACTCCTAGAATAGATTAAGACTGTCAACAAAACCAAAGTTTTGAGTTCTACATTGAACCTGAACCCCCCAACCCCTCCTCCTTGGACTGACACCTTATCGTGGTGGGGGAGTTTGAGTACCCGAATGATCCTAGAGGCTATGTTGTCCGGGGCTTAATGCCCCTGGTAGGGTCTCCCAAGGCAAACAGGTTCTAGAAGACGGGTCAGACTAAGAGCGGTTCAAAAGCCCCTATGAAGGAAAAGACATTGAGGAAGCGTACGTCGCCCGGATTAGCGTTACCGGGGACCCATCCTGGAGCCAGGCCTGGGGTTGGGGCTCGCAGGCGAGCGCCTGGTGGCCGGGTCTTTGCCTACAGCACCCGGCCGGGCGCAGCCCAAATGAACGACGTGGGCCCGCCTTCCCGTAGGCCCACCACCCGCAGGAAGGTTCAGAAGGGGCCGGTGCTTTGTGGTATGGGTGGCAGTCGTGGGCGGGGGCCCTGGACGACCCAAACACTGGACGACGACTCTGGCTATTGGGACATGGAATGTCACCTCGCTGGGGGGGAAAGAGCCTGAGCTAGTGCGTGAGGTTGAGCGGTACCGGCTAGAGATAGTCGGGCTCACCTCTACACACAGTCTGGGCTCTGGAACCCAACTCCTTGAGAGAGGCTGGACTCTCTCCTACTCTGGAGTTGCACGCGGTGAGAGGCGGCGAGCTGGTGCAGGCTTGCTTATAGCCCCCCAGCTCAGCCGCCATGTGTTGGAGTTCTCCCAGCTGAGCGAGAGGGTCGCTTCCCTGCACCTTCGGATCGGGGATAGGTCTCTCACTGTTGTTTTGGCTTACGGGAACAGTAGTGTAGATTACCTGGCCTTCTTGGAGTCCCTGGGAGGTGTACTGGAAAGTGCTCCAACCAGGGACTCCATTGTTCTGCTGGGGGACTTCAACGCTCACGTGGGTAGCGACAGTGATACCTGGAGGGGTGTGACTGGGAGGAACGGCCACCCCGATCTGAACCCGAGTGTTGTTCTGTTACTGGATTTCTGTGCTAGTCACATTTTGTCCATAACGAACACCATGTTCAAGTATAAGGGTGTCCATCAGTGCACGTGGCACCAGGACACCTTAGGCCGGAGGTCAATGATCGACTTTGTAGTCGTATCATCTGATCTTTGGCGGTATGTCTTGGACACTCGGGTAAAGAGAGAGGCTGAGCTGTCAACTGATCATCACCTGGTGATGAGTTGGATCCGCTGGCAGAAGAGGAAGCAGGACAGGTTTGGCAGACTCAAACGTACTGTGAGGGTCTGCTGGGAACGTCCGGCCGAACCCACAGTCAGGGAGGTCTTCAACTCCCGCCTCCTGGAGAGCTTCGACCAGATTCCGAGGGAGGTTGGAGACATCGAGTCCGAATGGACCATGTTCTCCATGGAGGAGGACTACCGGTCGGCCTCGAAGAAATTCTGACAAACCGTTTGGCACCTCAGGAAGGGGAAGCAGCTTTCTGTCAAGTGAAGGTGGGGAGCTGTTGACCTCGACTGGGGATATTGTCGGGCGGTGGAAAGAATACTTCGAGGATCTCCTCAATCCCACTGTCATGTCTTCTGTAGAGGAAGCAGAGACTGGGGACTCGGGGGTCGATTCATCCATCACCGGGACTGAAGTCACTGAGGTAGTTTGCAAGCTCCTCGGTGGCAAAGCGCTGGGGGTGGATGAGATCCACCCTGAGTACCTCAAGTCTCTGGATGTTGTTGGACTGTCTTGGTTGACACGCCTCTGCAACATCGCATGGCAGTCAAAGACGGTGCCTCTGGACTGGCAGACTGGGGTGGTGGTCCCTCTTTTTAAAAAGGGGGACCGGAGGGTGTGTTCCAACTATCGGGGGATCACACTCCTCAGCCTCCCTGGGAAAGTCTATTCCAGGGTACTGGAGAGGAGAATCCGGCCAATAGTCGAACCCTGGATTCAGGAGGAACAATGCGGTTTTCGTCCCGGCCGTGGAACACTGGACCAGCTCTATATCCTCCACAGGGTGCTTGAGGGTTCATGGGAGTTTGCCCAACCAGTCCACATGTGTTTTGTGGACTTGGAGAAGGCATTCGACCGGGTCCCTCGCGTCATTCTGTGGGAGGTGCTCCGGGAGTATGGGGTTGGAGGCCCTCTGTTGAGAGCTGTACAGTCCCTGTACAACCGGAGCAGGAGCTTGGTCCGCATTGCCGACAGTAAGTCGGACCTGCTCCCGATGCACGTTGGACTCCGGCAGGGCTGCCCTTTGTCACTGGTTCTGTTCATCATTTTTATGGACAGAATTTCTAGGCACAGCCAGGGGCCGGAGGGGTTCAGTTCGGGAGCTGGCAGATTTCGTCTCTGCTTTTTGCGGATGATGTTGTCTTGTTGGCTCCCTCAAGCCAGGACCTTCAGTATGCACTGGGGCGGTTCACAGCCAAGTGTGAAGCAGCTGGGATGAGAGTCAGCACCTCCAAGTCTGAGGCCATGGTTCTCGACCGGAAAAAGGTGGCTTGCTCCCTCCAGGTTGGGGGAGAGTTCCTGCCTCAAGTGGAGGAGTATCTCGGGATCCTGTTCACGAGTGAGGGAAGGATGGAGCGTGAGATTGACAGGTGGATCGGTGCAGCGGCAACAGTAATGCGGTCGCTGTACCAGTCTGTCGTGGTGAAGAAGGAGCTGAGCCGAAAGGCGAAGCTCTCGATTTACCAGTCAATCTACATTCCTACCCTCACCTATGGTCATGAACTTTGGGTCATGACCGAAAGAACAAGGTCCCGGATACAAGCGGCTGAAATGAGTTTCCTCCGCAGGGTGGCAGGGCGCTCCCTTAGAGATAGGGTGAGGAGCTCTGTCACCCAGGAGGAGCACAGAGTAGAGTCGCTGCTCCTCCACAACGAGAGGAGTCAGCTGAGATGGCTCGGGCATCTCTATCGGATGCCCCCTGGATGCCTCCCAAGGGAGGTGTTCCAGGCATGTCCCCCCGGGAGGAGGCCCCTGGGAACGCCTCGGGATCCCCCTGGAAGAGCTGGGGGAAGTGTCCAGGGAGAGGGAAGTTTGGGCGTCCCTGCTCAGGCTGCTCCCCCTGTGACCTGGCCCCAGATGAAGTGGGAGAAAATGGATGGATGGATGGAACCCCCCAACCCAGTGTTGGAATGAAGCCTAAAATAAAAATGCCCTTACCAAAAGTCTACTAAAATCCCTTTTCATCAGTTTGGATTGTTGTTGACCAGTGTCATTTGTGTCAATGTAAACACCAGAGGCCTCAACACCAGGGTGGACATTACTGCTGTCCAGCTGAGAGCTGGCTGAACGAGACGTCTTCCCTCAAGGTAGAGTGGATCTTTTTGCCAGTGGACCACAGAACAGTGATATCATTGGAAAAGGCTAATCATGTCAGGTCTAGGCAGCACAGGTTGGCACCACATCAAATTTCCAGATGTAAGAAGTGAATTCTAGGATTAACTTGTCCATCTCCCTGAGTTCAGCCTGCAGTCTGGTAACATCTGCCGTCAAATATGCAAAGGTAGGATGGCAATCCACACACACAACCAATAATGAAATAGACATAAAAGTGTCTGAAAGTGTCAAAAGTTTAACGGCCTAAAAAAAAGCAACCAGGTAGCCTAGCCAACAGGCTAAAAACAAACCCAGCTAAGCTAGCAGCAGTATAGGAGCTTTGGTTACATCCAGCCACCAGCCAATGTAAGAATACTTACAACTTGCAAATGTATGATGACTAAAATCTTTTACCTTATTCAAACATATAGGTACAACAACCAAGATCTTCAAGTGTAACATAAAATTCTGCCCATTTATTCCCTATAAGAGTAACACAGGGCACGGTCATTACTCATACAGTGGCAGGCTCTCTCTCAGGCCCTTGCAGCGAGTCAAAAAAAAAAATGCAAATGAGGGAAAAACTCAGATTTAAAAGAAATAAAAAACAAAATCTAAGTCCTTCATGCTTATGGAAAGTATGCAACTAAGTTCCCTTTTGCCAAACTCAGTGTGGTTTATCTGTGTCATGCCATTTAATATCAAAGTGTTGATGACTTACTGTCTCTACACAAAAAGCAAGCATAGACAGTATGACAACAAATCTTCAAACTAGTTTAAACTCTGCCAACAGAGATGTCAAACAGGACCAGATGAAAGGGTTTTTCACTTCACTGCAAACAAGCCAATCATGCTTGGAAAGGTGAGGACCGTGAACCAATCAGACCTGACAGAAGTGGCCACATATAGGCCAAGTGGTGAATCTGTTTAAGTGTGCTGTCGCTTCAGTAAGTCAGAACTGCTGTGGAGAAGACACAGGACCACTGATGCACACAAGATGATGGTGTCCTTTGTGAATATTTTCCTCCTCAGCTCTTTGTGTGAGTAACAAATACCCACTTGTGGAATCTTTTCAGGAGCATCGTCACACACAAAGCTGATGATATCCTGTCTGTTTATTTCAGGCGTGGCACAGTTGAGTTACATCTTTCAGCCAGCTCCTTTCAAAACAGTGAAGTTCGGAGACTCAGCAACTATTGAATGCTGCATAAAGAGTGAAATGAAAAAAAGAGTGTGGTACAAAGTGACGACAGGGAAGAGACTTCAGCTTGTGGTCGCATTCAATTCTCAATATAAGCGGAGTACATTTGCTGATGAATTTCGTGATCATTATTCAGTCACATTTGACAGAATCAGCAGCAATCTGAGCATATCTGCAACAGCATGGGACGTGGTTGGAACATACTTCTGTGGAGTAATGTACTTGAATGACATTCAGTTTGGATCAGGAACCTTTTTGATGGTAAAAGGTATTCATTCTCTGTAGTTGATCATTCTTACTGATCATTTCAGTGGAAATAATGCTATTGATCACAGTTCATTTCTTCCCCAAGGCGCAAACATGATCGGTGACTCTGTCATCCAGCAGCCAGAGTCTCAGTTGGTCCAGCCAGGAGACACGGGGACCCTCAGCTGTTCTGCTCACACTGGCCACTGTGCAGCAGAGCACATTGATGTCCTGTGGCTGAAAAACTCTCACCATTCTGCTCCACAAATTATTTATTCCTATGGAAATGAGAACCACACCTGCCAGAGGACTGAGGGTGGAGAAACGTCTTGTGTGTACAACCTTCTCATGAAGAACCTGAGCTCTGATGATGCCGGAACCTACTACTGTGTCGTGACTTCATGTGGACAGACCCTGTTTGGAAATGGGACCAGGATTGATATCAAGAGTAAGTAAGATTGCAACCGTCAATATAAAATACTTGCAGTTATTAGAAAATAATACAAATGATAAATACAGAGAAAAACTTCAAACAATAACAAGGGTTGATTTTAAGTGCAGTTGACAGCACCACAAAGGAGTTGCCATTCCGTTTCGTGTGCAGCCCTATTTCCACCAAGGATGTTGGTATCAAACAATGCTGCAACTATTTTGATAATAGAACATTTTTCATGCAAAAATACAAAACATTGTCTGGCTTTAGTTCCTCCAGTTTTAGGATTTCCCGCTTTTGAGGCTGTTTTTGTCACTGTAAACTAAGTATATATGGGTTTTGGACAGATGGATGGACAATACAAAGCATGTGAAGACATGTTGGCCATGTTTCCTTAATCCAGAAAATAATTGGAATATTAATCAATAATAAGAATGATCATTATTTGCAGCTCTAAAGTCAGCATTTTCATGTTTTTACATTGGACAACATTTATGAATTTAAACTATGGCACAGTGAAGGTAAGGTAATGAATGTGACGGTGAATACATTTGAAACTGTTGTCAAAAGGATGGCAATGCACTGTTTTTTTTATTTTAAAAAAAAATCTAAATTAAGCACAGCTTTTCTATCTTCTTCTATATAACACAGACACTGCCGTCACCAAACCGGATGAACTGAGTCCAACCGTTACTGCACTGATGCTATCAAACATTGTTCTTGGGATTGTGATGCTCATTCTTACATGGACACATTGCAAGAGCCGGAGGAAAGACACCACAGGTATTGTGCATGTTGTATTATCAGCAGTGTGTCTGCAGCAGAATCAGATCTACATTCTGTTACTGTGCAGTAACTGAAACTGAGTATACTCATCTGTGATTGGTACTTCAGAGGCAGCTGATGGATCCTCTGCAGAAGGTCAGGTAAGAGTCTGTCTCAGCACCTATGGTGTCACATGTCAGCTGTACATGACCTTTCTATTTGATTTGCACTATGTCTTTCAGTGTCCACCATTCAGAACAAGTCTTAATTATTTTACTTTGCAATTCTCACAGACTAGCGATGCAGTTACCTATGCAGCTGTGTGTTCGGGCTCCCGCGGCCTCTCCTCCAGACAAGCTGCAGAGAAATACAGTGGCAACGCTGTCATCTATTCTGATATCAAAAACTGTCAGCAGCATGAGAGATGAGAAGTTTCATCTTGTGAACGCAGACAAACCAGGGAGCTGCACTCAGCTTTGCAGCTTTCACTTCAATTTAAACTTCTTGTACTTGTAGTACTTGAACGTGCCAAATCCAATATGGTTGTCAGTGATGGTCATATTTACCAACCAGCTTGCCTTAAATCCAGTGTCAATGTTTTAGAACCTTTTGATTTAACTGTATTCTTGGATTCACAACTTCCTTTTTACAAACTATTGTTTTGTGTGCTGTACCAAGTGATATACTTTAGATTTTGCTGTGTTCTGCTACTACTAGTTAGCAACTATTAAACATACTATCATAGCATGGAAATTGTAAATTATTAGAATTTAGTTAACAGTTATTGGTGGGCCTGCCTGCCTCGTTTAATGTGCAAGCAAAGTGACTGATGCTCACATTAAAAACAAGATTCTGCTGAAAGCTTTGGTGTCAAATGTGCAGCCTGTAAAGTAAAATTTGTGCGTCATTGAAAGCGCTGTAACAGAGTATCTTCAAAAATCCCCTCCGGTCTACTTAATACTGTCTTCTAACCAGAAATGTGAGCAGAGGGTGAAACCTTTTAACTGGGCAGCTCTCGTCATTTGATGCTTGTTTCGACTCGTGTGGTGAAAAAGGTGTGAGCTACTGTGAACATGCTTCCGCTGGTGGAAACTTAAGTGCTACCTTGAACACAGGAAGGCTGACCACAGAGCATCGCAGCTCAAGCAGCAGCCAAGAGCAGAGAGAAGTTATTTTGAAACAGCAGCTGTGTGAAATGAGGGTGAGGTCTTCAATCCAGAGAACATGCTGTGTACACAAATGGGAAATACTCATCAGGAAAGGATTGAATGGTTGACACTGAGTGAGAGCAGAGCTTCAGTTTATGTTAATAAGTACTTTCCTCAGAGTGAAGCTTTCCCATGTCCTCATTCAAGATAACGCTTTACACTGATTATAATGTCTTATAAAGTATGGAACAACTCAATTATTAGCATTTTTTCAGGCCCACAACAAGGTGCGAAAGGAATTCACACGCTGAACAAAGACACAGTGTTGCGTACTTTTTGCAAATTATTTGGGATGAACATCATGCACCTTTGTGTGCAGTTGCCAGTTCATTATTCTTCACAGTTTTGACATTTAGTTTTTTAAAGTCAGCTTTTAGTTTTCATTTGCCAGATTTGCAGGCCGCATGTGTTGCCAAATCGTGAAAGATAAATAAAGCATGTACCTGTGTTAATGCACCCTGCGCTCTTAACCTGCAGTGTGTATTATAGCTTAAAGCTGGATCTAAGTATGACTCTCTATTCTAAGGTTTATGACACCATTAAGACTTTGATTTGCTGCTGAAAACTGTCTTGTAGAAAAGATGGATTTTGTGGTTTCTGGACTGCGGTCCTTAATTGTGGACCAAACATCAAAAATAAAACAAAAACAGTTGAAATAGGAATAAATGTTTGTTAAATGAATGCATGTTATCTTAAAAGCTATTCCTTCCAATGCTGCACGCCTTTGCTGATGTGGCAGGTAGTTTTAAGGTTATGTATATTTAGTATATGTGATTTCTAACTTAATGATTCATCATGTAAAGGTAGCATCAGGATCAAGAGTCATGTAGCTGTTAGTGACATTGTCCCGTTCTCAAGGACCAACATTGCTAAAGTACCGCTGAATATAAGTAACATTGAACATGTGATCACTGTTTCCAAAATAGGACGTTCAATCTGATTGGCTGATCAAACACTGTCTTCTCTGTGAAGAGTGGAGGTTCAATTCATTCATCACAGCATTTGATGCACGATGACATCTTCAAACTTTGCTTTGCATTTCATGTGTCTGTTCGTGGCGAATATGGGTAAGATGTGTTTTGTTACTGCCTGCTGTTCATTATACTATAATACATATTGTTATAGCTATGCAATAGCCATATGTCTGCTTGTAACGTGGTTTCATGCATCCTGTAAAGCAGATCATTACAATATACTAGCATGAAATGAACCGTGTATTTGGTTTGTCTTTTCATTCTCTCCTCAGCTCATATGGCACCTTTAAAACAATCATCATTACAGTTTGAATCAGTTAATGCTGGAGAAAACTTGACTTTGTCATGCTTCTGCCAAGATGCTGTAGCAGTGTTGTTTTACTGGTATAAGCAAACAGTGGGACAGACACCAAAGCTGCTGTCTACATTCTACAAGCATAATACTAAGGGCACCTTTCATGATGAATTTGAGAAAAATTCACGTTTCTCACTGGATACAGAAAGCAGCAACTATCACTTGAAGATTTCAGATTTGCAAATTTCAGACTCAGCTACATACTACTGCGTAAGCAGCACTTTACACGACTTTACATTTTGTAAGGGCACTACCGTCAGTGTAAAGGCTTCAAGTGGGATTATCCCAGCTTTGGTCCATCAGTCAGCATCTGAGACCATCCAGCCAGGAGGCTCTGTGACTCTAAATTGTACAGTACACACTGGGACCTGTGATGGAGAACACAGTGTTTACTGGTTCAAGAACTCTGAAGAATTTCATCCAGGACTCATTTACACCCATGAAGGCAGGAATGATCAGTGTGAGAGGAAACCCAACACACAAACACACACCTGTGTCTACAATTTGACAATGAAGAGCCTGAATCTGTCTCATGCTGGGACCTACTACTGCGCTGTTGCCTCATGTGGACACATAGTGTTTGGAAACGGGACCAAACTGGACTTTGAAGGTAAGAAACTTTCCAGCAGAGGCTGTCTCATCTGATAAAAAGTGATAATAATTCCTTATAGGACAGATTACATGGATATCTTTATCCTGTTACAGGTAGGAATGTTTCCAGAATTGCATTCAGATGAGTTAACTGCAATTCTCTGTCAAGTATCTCTTTGCTGAAGCACAGCAAGGAAACAATTTCTGTGGAAACACAAACCCCGCGTTTTGCTCACAAAAGACTAATACTGGAAGACAAAAGGGGGATTTTGTCCCCTATTTACAGCAGTCATGCTGTACGTTAAACGTTTTCACCAGGCTTCAACTGGTGTTGTATTTGGAAGACCTGAAAATATCCAAACCTATCCTTTAATCAACATTCATATAACAGATGAGAAAAACTTCAAAGAGCTCTGTAATGTCTTCTGTCTGGCTCTCAACAGATCAGCCAGACTCTCTTGTGTACTTCTTGAGCGCAGCTTTGGCATTCAACACCATCCTGGTTGTTTTACTGGCTTTCTCGGTGTACAAGCTGAAGAGGAGAGAATGCCAAAGAACAGGTAACAGCTTTGAAGCTGACAGCAAGTATTGAGTGGAGGCTTTACTGTATTTAAATAAAACGACTTTCATTTTATGTGTCACAAACAGAGTCTAATACAACATACTCAACAACTTCTACAAATACAGTGGTAAGAATCTTTTTCTATTGAAATCATTTATGAATTTAAAACAGCAGCAATGTCTTTACTTTCTTCACCTGTCAGCAGGTGTCATACAGGGGAAAAAGTCCTTTGTCTTTTCATTGATTCAGCCGTACTGGTCAGTTACGTGTCACGGTACGGACAATCTCACTGGCTAGTGAGTCATGGATATACTTTAGATTGTGGCCGTTAAACAATGCTGTATTATCTTTCTCCATGACACCTGCTGGGTTCTGTATATGTCTTTCTTGTGCTGTATATTCTTTCATAGTAATGTACCATTTTATATTTTCTTACCAGTCATGTCAAGACGCAGAGAACCTCCATTACACTGCTTTAAGCAACATCAAGGCCAACAGATCAAGAAGACAGAGGGACAACCTCATGAGTGAATGTGTGTACTCGTCTGTAAAGCAGTAGAGCTGGACATGTTTCTGTTATTTGTTTCTGTGTAACAAGACATTTTTTGGGGGGGTAATTAGAGTTGTCCTGAAACACGGACACTTTAATATGATCCCACCAAATTCAAGAAATATAAAGGCTTGCTTTGCAATAAATGAAGCTCTTGCCCTGAAAGAAAAACGTGTCTTGTGTGAGAGTTTCTTTGAAGTGATGTCAGCTTTCAAACGTGTCCTGATCTCCACCATGTGTTGCTTAGCTTCTCTGAGAGTTTCCAGCATCGTTGACGTCACATGTAAAGTATGCACTGTACAAACATCAGACCGAAGTCATCACACAATGTTCTGTGTAGTTTGTTTATGGTGTATGTTGCACCAAACCTAGAGGTGTAAGAAGCCTCTTACAACATCTTTGCAGTTGACAGCAAAGAGGAGATCTGAGACCCTGTTGTATCTGTGGTTAGGGGCAGGAAGTTTCTACATCAGTGGTTGTCAGTTCTTCTCTGAATCTGGCCTACAGATCCTATCCACAACAGAAGTATTTAGATCCTTTGCTTAGATAGAGGCAGAGATGTCACAGTGTTAGTTAAAGTACTGATTTGAACATTTCATATGAAACGGATCAAGTAGATCATTAGCAGTGCTAATCAGCCTGTGACAACAGTCATGTAATGTCCGGGGGGGGGGGGGGTTGTATAACCCTCATGATGTCTTCTGGGTTTCCTCAACAGATTTTGAAAACTACTTTAGATATGGCATTTGAAAAAGTGGGTATTTACCAGCAACCGAGGGTCTAAGAAAACAATACTATTGAGGTGCATTGTAGGAAGTGTAGGCGTAATATTATTAACATAATAAGGTCTGTCCAAATGTTCAGAACAAGTACAACATATATTTATGTAGTCAGTTAATATCCATCTATAACTGTAATATTGAATATGAGCCCTTATATGCCATTATTGACACCAACCCTTAACCAACCCTTTCCACACTGAATGACAATAAAGGGGGATGGATCCCTCCTCAAAACACTCTGTACATGCCTCATCTTTTATTTTATCTTATATGATCTTGCCTAATGACAGCTGAGCAAACTGCATTCACATGAGGACCATGAGCTAATAGTTGATATTTCTTATTTATTGAATAATGATCATGAATAGTAATAATTATCATTCTTTATTAGTGACAGATACATCAAAATATTTTAACAACGTGAACAATTGAATTTATAGCTAAAGCTTCTATAAATGCTATTGGCACTGAATTGGATAACTAACTAAAAAAATCTATATAAATAAAAAACATATTCCAAGGAGAGAGTAAGGAATAAATCACATAAAAAGACATTTTTGTTGAATGCTGTTCTTATGATGGGAATGAATCACTATTGAATGATTAGTTGATGATTATCTGTGATCTGCCCACTCATCTGCATTACTGTGCATCGCTGCTTTATTAATGAAAAGTCACAGAGCGCTTTGTTGTGTCATAATGTACATTCACTGTACAAAACATACGTATTGAGGACATTATTTGGACATCATCACTCTCATCGTTGGTATTCATAGCAACCTTGTGGTCATCAGTAACAGAAGACCAACATGAGTTTGGTCATGATTCTTATTGTGCTCCCTTTGTGTTTATATGTAGGTGGTTTCAAGCAGGATGTCTTGCTGCAAGGGACATGTGTAACTCCACCCCTAAGACTTGCAGTTGATCACAGGAACTTATTTTTGTGATCAGGCTGTATGTTTAGAAGCAGAAGTTCATTGATGTTCCACAACACACAATGTGTTTCTCTGCGTTTAACCTCACACGAATCACAGTTGTTATGTGGTGCTGCTGTGGTTTATGGGACAATTAGAATAGATTCAAGGTATTTTCACTGCTTTACCACTTTGGTTTTTAATGATTTTGTTGTTGTTCATAAATTTATTGCATGCTTTAATTATGTCTCCTCCTGATTATTCATCCCTACAAAACAATGGATGAGGAGGCAAACAATATCTTCTTCAAAGTGGCTTTTATGAAGAAAAGTGTAATACAGCCTTAAAATAAAATTAGGAATATCTGACATTGGTATTCATTTTCTATTATTTGTCCTTTTAGCGGTGTAGCAGAGATTCTGAGCTAAGTGAACATTTTGAGCCAAACTCTGCATTAGGGACTTTACCTGCTCTTACTGATATAAACTAAGAGACAAATAATTACAAAGAACAGCAGAATCCCAGTTCTACTGATGGACAGCCAGACTAAGATTTTCATCGTTTCCGCTGTGTCGTCAACATCACCTTCGACGAGCAGCTGGCTGCCATTACCAAAAAGTATCTCCCCACAGGAAGCCACAGCACAGTAATAGGTTCCAGCGTCAGAGGAGCTCAGGTTCTTCTTCTGCAAATGGTAGACGCAGCTCTGTGAACGAGACCCTGTTGTAGAGACCTGTTTCCACCGATCCCCTTGTGTGTGAAGGATTCCTTGGCGAGACCCATGTCTGAACCAGTAAACACTATGTTCTCCATCACAGGTCCCAGTGTGTACTGTACAGTTGAGAGTCACAGAGCCTCCTGGCTGGATGGTGTCAGATACTGGCCCCTGCACTATTTCCTTGAGTTTGGCTCCTACAGTCCACAGGGAAAGTAGTCAGACAATCTATTCTATCTAAAAGGCTTTTCTGATGTTTGATTTTTGGAGACATAAAATATGTTGAGAATTAGCTTCTTATCCTTTAACACTGAAAATAATAGCCCTTAACAACAGTTTGTTTCAAAGTGATGGCTGTTGATTAGAGAGTTTATATGTCTAAAACCATCAAGTGTTATACAATCAGTGGTGCTTATTTACTTGTTGAAGCATTATAAGATTGATCTTACATTCTAAGCAGATGAAAACTGGCGATTTTGCTGATACTTACTGATAAGTGAAAAAACTTTAATCAGGTTATTTTGAAATGAAATCTCCAGCAACCTTTGCATGGAGCACAGTCACAATCAATGAGAAATAAAAGCACAATACCTTTGACACTTAGAAAGACCCCCTCTCCAAATTCCAGTGTGTTGGAGTGTGAGCTTCCACAGAAGTATGTAGCCGCATCTGAGAAGTGGACATCAGAGATGTCTAAATGATTCACACCTTCCTTCCTTTGCACAGAGAAACGAGGGTTCTTCTCCATCCAGCGGAAGACTTTGGATGGTTTATCATACTTATAAATATTAGACAGGAGCTCAGGTCCACCTCCTAAAGTTTGTCGGTACCAGGAGAAGTGCATCGCCACTTGGCTGTCATAGAAGCAATGTAAAGTCACATTGTCTCCAACAGTGGCGGATACAACCCCAGTGTCCTGTTTGACTGCTGTCGACTGGATCACTGCTGACAGGTGAACTGGGCCAAAAAGATATAATGTTATAGAAACAAAAGCTGACATTTAATTATTAAAATCATACACTGAATGTATGTCGTATCAAGAGACTTACATACTGCGCAGAGGATCACATACAAGTGCATCGTCTCAGAGGTTGACCGAACTGAAAGTTGTGAAATACAAAGTGTGACAGAGCAGACAGCAGCTTAAAAATGGGTTACATCTGATTGGCTGCTAAGAGTGCCAAACTGTGTGGCACTTTAAATACCAGTCATGGCCTCATTTACAGATACATCAATATAACAGTAATACAATATATGTAAAATGCAGGTTATTCTACTCTATCAGGTCAGACAATTACAGTATTTGTTCTAAAGATATAGCAAAGATGTCTATCTTTCCTGTCTTGTGATGTCTGAAAACTCCATTATTAGCTTGTTTACCTTCTTCAAGAAGTCATCAACTCAGGACATAACACAGGCTTGAGAGCTAAATGAAGTTAAAAAAGAAATCTTTACATCTGAAGGCGTATTGGCTGGTGAGAGCAGTGTATGTCATTCAATTAGCCTCAAAAATGTTTCTGTGAAATCCATCCATCCATCCATTTTCTATACCCGACTATCCCTCCCTCCCTAACTGGTCGCCAGTCAATTGCAGGGCAACATATACAGACAGACAACCATTCACTCTCACACCTAAGGACAATTTAGAGTCACCAATTAACCTAAAGAGCATGTTTTTTGTCTGTGGGAGGAAGTCGGAGTGCCCAGAGAGAACCCACACATGCACAGGAAGAACATGCAAACTTCACACAGAAAGGCCCCGCCCCACCCGGGGATCAAACCAGCGACCTTCTTGCTGTGAGGCACGTGCACTACCTGCTGTTCCACCGTGCTGCATTTCTGTGAAATATGAGGCTTCATAAGATCCATGAGATGATCCATGTCTTAGTGGCATTTCACTGGACCTTTTCCAGTAGTTAGCCGGTACTGAGGTCATAAACTTCTCACCTTCTCACTTCTCACCCTCCATCTGAATTTAATGTCACGTGACTGCAAACAACCTATTCCCCTGGCAGTCAAAGACCGTATCAGCCTAACTTGGGGTTTAACTATAAGCTTTATCAAAAATAAAAAGTTTAAAGTCTACTCTTAAAAGTGGAGAGGCTGTCTGCCTCCCTGGCCGAGACTGAGGCTCTGGCACCAATTCTACTTTTGGAGACTTCAAGAACCGTAAGTAAGCCTGTATTCCGGGAGCACAATGTTTCAGTGGGGTAAAAGGGTACGATGAGCTCTTTAAGAGAGTATTTAGCAACTTATCGGGGCAGCCTGCTCATGAGGAATTTCAATAATCCTGTTTGGAGGTCACAAATGTGTGGACTAGTTTTCTGTATCATTTTGTGACAGGATGTGCCTGATTCTTGCAATGTTACGTAGGTGAAATAAAATGTAGTCCTTGCGATTTGTTTTACATGAGAGTTAAAGTACACATCCTGATCAAAGATAACACCCACATTGCTGGAGGTAATGCCCTGGCTGTATCATTAGAAAGTCTCAGGTGTGTAGGGCCAAGTACTATAACTTTATTTTCTGAGTTTAATAGCAGAAAATTGCAGGTCATCCAGGTCTTTGTGTGCTTGAAGTTTAGTCAACTGATTGGTTTTATCTCCCTTCATTGTGGAACTCCTTGACTAACTTTGGCAAGCACAGAGGATTCATCATTAACGTGTAAAAACTGGAAATGATCTGACAAATAGGACTTAAACCAGCTCAGTGCAGTTCCAATTAAATGTCCCAATCTCTGTAACAGGATATGATGGTTACTGATGTTGAATGCAGCATTAAAATCGAACTCAATCGAAGTCACACTACTGGGGAGGTTAGATATAGATCTCTGGTTTGCTAAAAAAAAAAAAAACCTAAATCAAAATAAGTTTTTTAAGAGGAGGTTGAATTCCAGCTACTTTAAAGGACTGTGGTATATAGCCTGTTGATAGAGATAGGTTGATGATATCTAGTAAATGAGTGCCAGTTAATGAAAAAACTTCTTTAAGAAGTCTAGTTAGGATGGTGTTGATGAGTCAGGTTGGTGGTATGATGAAGATGTCAATTATCAGAGAAAAGCAGCCTATACATATATCAGGTATAACAGCTGTTTCTAAGGTTCCTGTGTTTGAAGATAAATCAGTACCTGTTTAGTACATGAGGTGATGAATTTGACACCTAATAATTAGAATTTTAACATCAAAGAAACTCAAGCAGTTGTTACTACTGAGGACTATAGGAATACATGACTCCATAGAGTTATGACTCTCTGTCCACACTGCTGAAAAGCAACCTGGGTTTGTTCTTATTTTCCTCTATTAATAACAAGTAATACGTTGTTTTGTCTTTGCAGGCCTTCCTTCCTTTATGCTTTAAGACTGTCTTGCTAGGGCAAATCAACTTCTTCCATATTGGTTTAATATCATTCCTTTCAAGTTTTTGGATGTTTGCTTTAATTTACAGGTTTTGGGGGTGCCATGGCTTTTACACGGTGTCCCAGCTTCCCTGAAAAGTATGTATCTGTGTGTTGGAGGCTTCAAGTTTCCACATCACGTGTGTGAGATGCATATTCGGCCATGACTGGTTTTCAAATCAGTTGCAATGTCACACATTTTTGCTTGTACATCCATGGTACCCTCAGATTTAAGGTGAGCACAGAGAAACTTTCCTCCTTCAGCGCATGAACATGAAAACAGTCTTCTGACATGGCCATACACATGGCCAACCTCAGAGTGACACACAAACGTCATGCAGAGGCAAAACACATTTTCAGAAACCGTTTATAGAGCAGGAAATTTTGATAGACAGAGATCTGCAGTGCCCCCTAGAGGGGACACGTGGAAATATGTGGTGACCATGAGTCAGGTGTGATTTTGCCACCCCACCCCAAGCTATGGTTACACAATAGCTTTATAATACCGTCATTGATCTATATGAGAGGGAGATGATGATCTTGGAGGAACAACTGATTACACAAGAAGAGAGAGAATGCAGTGTTCACGTGGACAATGGCTCCTCTGGGTCTGCTAAAAGAAGCTGTGGGTACTTAAAGTGCTCTGTTTGTTCTCCTCCTGTGGTCAACACCTCCCTCTGTCACTGGGAGAGCTGACACAACACAGAGAGTTAATGGCTATGCATCCTGAGCTCCATAATTCTGACCAGTGGTGCTCCTCAGTGCTACATACTCAGCCCACTGCTATACAGACTGCATTTGTAGCTTTGTATTTGTTTAGTTTTGCTTGTTTTTTACATGACACAGAGACTTTGGTCCCAGAAAGGAACATGTCGCTCAACCCTCACACTTATATACAGATGAACAGCTGCTATCCTTGACATACAGCCATGTCTTGACATTTCCATCCATTCATTTGACCCTTACATACCACCTCTCATGTAGCCAGACTAACCGGTCCGGTTAACTTTGACCAGTCCGCCTCTTTTGATGAGATTCATTCCTAAGTCCACTTGAACCAAGACTACGTAAACCAAGACAAGCCAGTCAAGCATCCCGCCAAGATCCTCTGATGGTCTCAGAATTGGGCGAAGTGGCTTGTGGCTTCACCACCACTAATGCCAAAATCTTAACCAGATCCTGGAAAGAAATCCTACATCTCACACTGGTTCATCATCGCACTCCATCAATCCATCCATGACCCCCTCCCTTCATCCTCTCATCCCTCACCCTTATTCCCCTAGTCCTTCATCCCTCAACCCTCATCCCTTCTTCACTCTTTCCCCTCATCCCTTCACCTGTGTGGTTATGATGCAGAGAGCAGGACATAGTGCTGTTTGTTACCTCGGTGAAATGATTGGCAGGTGGGGGTCAAATAGTTGTGAAGGCATGCTGTGGTATTATTTATATGCAGTTTTCACACTGATGTTTTTTCAAGGGTCTCTTCAGAAATGTCTTGACGTTTATTTTCTCTGTTACACAGGAAAGTCAGCCAGTGTCCACTTTCCTTTCAGATTCTTTCATCAGAAAGCTTTGATGAACAGTTGTGTTCAGACCACACTGTGCTGTCTCTTCCTGTCAAACAAGTGATGTGTGCCCCACTTGCTCCTCCACTGCTGCAGACGTCCATCTAACTCTCACTATAAGACAACCCGGACAGCCATCATTGTCCTTACTGGCTCCTCCATCAAACACCAACCATATGCAAATACTGAGAATTAAAGCTCTGCAGCA
>JBBMOE010000243.1:0-24713 GCA_037975065.1 Chaetodon trifasciatus
TTATTATTATTATTATTATTATTATTATTATTATTATTATTATTATAAAAGGGAACATGTAGAGACAAAGTAAACAAATTTTAGTTGTAGCTTACATGTCATGGACAGTCAGCATGATGGATTTGAAGAAATCAGGTGTACTGTAGCTGACAAAACAATTTCACCACATTTGGTAGCTATTTGGGAACTGTCAAAACTTTCTTGAGCTCCATAACAGGTGTCTTTTGGAGATATTGTTTTGTCAACTTCTGTTTTCAAGGTCAAGAATGAACTTTCAAGCTCAACATATTCAACTATTTTTCCTTTTCAATTTGTAGCAACATATATCAAAGATCAATTAGGCTGCCACTAAAACTTTATTGTTCCTTCATTCTGGGGCAATAAATGGACGTTGGGGATCTATCTTGAGTATTTCAGTTTTGTTAATCAGTTAGTTAACTGTAAATGCTAAAAGAAATACCAAGTTAGAAAATTATGATTCTATTAGTGGATTTGATACAATGCTATTGAACTCCATTCATAGATGGACACCCAACCTAGCACGATTTCTCGAAGTGATTCAAAGACATTTGATACATACTGGCACAGGCCTTTGTATACTGTGACTTTTTGTACTGTATTCATGTTTTCTTGTCAATTCTTTAAAATTTGTTCATCAATTGCTGGCAGTATGTTGCCAGTCTGGGCTAACTGTCTTCATCCACTGCTGAGTACTAAGTGCCAAATGTCCCATGTGTTGGCTGTTCCAGCCGTGCCATGTTCCAACTCACAAATAACCAATAATAATCCACTGATTTACACATAGTACAAACACAATCTGCACGGTTCAACTCTCACACGCATTTTGTCACACACTGACTGGGATTGCCAGTGGTCAGGGTATGTTGTTCTGTAGTTTTAGTCTCCTTTAAGCCTGAATGTATTATAGGCAGGGTTGCAGTCAGAGCTCAGCAGATATGAGTGGTTGAGGCCCATTAGTGATGTCTTACAACTTAAGTCACCAGTAATTGGAGTTATATTTCAAAAGGCATTAGCATCCATTGACGAGCAGTCATTCACTCAACCAGCACCTGTCACTAAAATAAGAGGAAGATGGGTACCTGCCAAAAATGCTAAACGTTTGTGCAAGAATCTCACCACATGGGAGGGGCTTAACCGTACTTACTGAAGAGCAATCATGGTCCTGCTTTTTGTGAAACGTAGCATACAAATTTTAGTGTATCATATGGAGGGAAAAGCGATGTGAGCCAGCATGACAAATCTGATAAGCATAAGTATGACAAGGATGTGCAGAAACATGCTCCACCAATACTGCATTTATAATATTTCTGCCATCCATTTTCATAATCACCTCTCCTACCAATTGTCACTCTTGCTAGTAGCCTCCCCGAAAATTACAACTGAAGCATAATGTTTTAGTGATGTGTACATATCCTTCAAGTGATACATAAAGAAACTAAGTGCTTAAGTGTTTTCATTTAATAAAGCAGAGATGTTCACCATCACAATCACCAGGTATCTGAGTCTGACCACCTCACTGAAGTCTCTTACTTGATATAGGCACAAGTTAACCCACCCCTGTTACTCTGATATATTAAAGCAAGTGGTTATCTAGTGGCAAGTATTACAAAGAGCAAGCACAGTGGCATAAAGAGGCCAAAATAAAAAGTAGTACAGTGCTACATTGCATGATGCAAAAAAAGTGCAATGCTAAACTGATAGCAATGCACAATAAAATTTTAATGGGTTTAACCCATTAGTGTATTTATTGTGTATTATCGTCATACCAGTGGCGGCTCCTGACAAATTTCTCAGTAGGGACAACTGTTGCGATGATGGCTAAGATGACCCGTTCAATGAGTAAAATAATAATAAATGAAAGTCAGATAGCTAACTTTACAGTGTTACATTGTATTGTTTAATTGGTTTTCCTGTTCAACCACTAAATGGCAACACCACACATAAATTGTACATACTGTACAATCAAGTTAAATGTCTCAAATACAATAAATTAGGTTCCACAATAAAACACTTCCACTGTGGCCATCAACAGATACAATGTCATCTACTAGTTTGCCCATGAAATCACTATTAGCACAGTCTAAAATTTATGGGCACCATGGATGCCATAGCAATAATCAAATCAAATCAAATTATACTATCATCAAAACTGTAATTAATCAAATCTTTCCAGAACATATTCAGTATATACAGTATTTGGCTGGCAATATGCAATCAATACTACTTTTTACAATTCAACATTTGGAGAGTACAACATAACACAACTCACCATTTACTAATACACTCACTCATCACTCGACCACTGAATGGTAATTCCCTTAATGAAATGATGGAGTTACAGTTGCTAGCCATGTCGATCAGCAGTCTCCCGAGTTCCAACACGTGCGCACACTGTAAGCATCATTTTTTTTTTCTTCTCTTTTTTTTCATGCACCGTGCGTATAGTCTGAGCACGCATTAGTGCGTATGAGTAGTCTGCTGCGAAATGTTTAAATCCGGACAGTCGGGTCCCAAATCCTTCATCCTTTTCTTGTCCACATCCAACCGACGAAAAAATTTGAGTTTCACGTAGAGAAACGATCGAGTTTTCCTTCACCACAGTCGCCATCCTTCCTTCACAGTCTCCGCTAGCCATCTTTTCTCTCCTCTGGAAGTAGATACAGCTGTGGTACGAATGCTTGCTGATGGACGTGGTTGATTCGATGAATTGTCCAATCACGCTAAGATTAAAAAATTGGAAAACAATGCCATTGGTCTGGGCGCACAGAGTTGCGAACTAGAAGCGAATTTTCATGCGCCAATGAAAAGCTGTCTCTGCTTGTAAACAATAAAAAAGTTTGATTGCTCTCATAGACTCCAGTATTACCGTCACCCTTGACCTGAAGGAGGGCTTTATATCGAATGGCAAATCGCAAGTCTAACCTAAAGTCGGCCGTATTTAATGGTTGCTGGCAGTGTGGCAGGTACCACTACACCATTGCACAAGTAAAAACACTATGTATTTTTGTTTATTTATTTCGTATTTGTTAGGTTTGATTGATTCATAGTTGATTTTGGTAGAAATGTAAAAGAGTCAATATTTCACGGGAGGGGCGGCGCCCTAGCGCCCTCTATTGACCAGCCGCCACTGCACGGTCATACTGTATTGCTCGTTGAAACCCCTTTTCTCTTTGTCTCTGTCTAATACACTTTTTGCAATTATTGAACAAACTACTGCTAAAGAGAATGTCAAAAAAACCTCCTTTGTAGAAAGAAAGCCACTTTTATGTTGAAAAGCTGCCAGCCAGCCTTTAGGCACTATAAGACAATTCAGTGAGTTCACATCTTTCTGCTGTCACTGTTTACAATAGTGTCAGATGCTCCAGCTGTGATCAATTCCAACTATGGCCCCATTCATCACTTTTTCGGCCAAAAAGGTTTTCTTTCTCTCTCCTTCCTTCATTTCTCATAGAGGAGTCTTATGCACAGTACTATTTTCAATACTTTTATTTGCTGCACATTAAACACATTTCATAGGAACTTTTTGTGTCATTAAATCTCAGTCAGAGAAGATTTAATTATTAGCAGATATTAAGACAGTTATTGGTATCAATAACTATATTAATATCAGTAAAAATATAAATAAAAATAACAGGGCAGCTCCTTGAGATCAGAGACCAATAACCAAATCATGGATACAATCTCACAAAATGGTTGCTCATTAAAACTGGCACTCAAAGCGAAACAAAAAGAGATCTAAATTGCTGTCTTTAATAATTTCAATAACTGTCTCTTTATCACACATACAACACAGTGAGGCTTATACAACATTGAAGCTTATAGTAACACACCAGCATTAACTGTCTCTGCGCAGACAAAAACATCTCACCTGAGATCACTTCAGGAGCGATTAATGTGTATTTCATTCTTTCCAGTGTGTCTGGCATTTCCTCAAGATCAGATAGTGATGAGGCTGTTGTGTCACTTCTTCTGTGGTTTAATGGCAGGCTGGCCCTAGTAGGTAGTAGAGTAAACAGCAGACAGTTGATTTTGTTGAAAGAAAGCAGGGCTTAGAAGTTATCCTTTTCTTTCTTGAAGAAAACAGTTAATCCATATCTTCCTTCTGCAGGTACAGTGAAATGACCAAATAGGTGAACAGTCATTGTATTTAAGGATCCAAACATGTTCAGTGAGCTCTAACTCACTAGACAAGTAACAGACTGTTTCAGGACCATTCCAATCCAATCCAATCCATCTTTATTTATAAAGCACAGTTTAAGTAAACTCAAGGTTTCCAAAGTGCTGTACATTAAAAAAATAAACAATAAAAATAAACAATAAAATAGACATTAAAACAGAAAACATAATAACTAAAGGATAAAAAACCTGTGCACATAAAATAAACAGTCTAGGTGGTGTTAAAAGCCAAGGAAAAGAGGTGCGTTTTAAGAAGAGATTTAAAAGTGGCCATGGAAGAGGACTGCCTGATGCGCAGCGGCAGTTCATTCCAAAGCTTAGGGGCGGCAGTAGCAAACGCTCGGTCCCCTCTGAGCTTCCGCCTTGTTTTGGGAACCCTCAGGAGCAGCTGGTCAGCTGACCTGAGGGATCGAGTAGGTGCGTAAGGGTGCAGAAGCTCAGAGAGGTACACTGGGGCAAGGCCATTTTGGGCTTTAAAAGCAAATAAAAGAATTTTAAAATGAATTCTAAAATGGACGGGTAGCCAGTGAAGTGAAGCTAAAATCGGTGTAATGTGCTCAGACTTTCGAGTGCCAGTTAAGAGACGTGCAGCTGCATTCTGCACTAGTTGCAGACGTGCAATGGAAGACCCGCTGACCCCCATGTAAAGTGCATTGCAGTAATCAAGCCGAGTGGTTACAAAGGCATGTATTACTGTTTCAAAGTGCTGTCTGTGCAGAAAGGGTTTAATTTTAGCAAGTTGTCTTAGCTGGAAGAAGCTGGTTTTTACCACAGCTTTAATCTGGCTGTCAAACTTTAGTTCCGCATCCACTTTTACCCCCAGATTATTAACAGTGGGTTTGGCGAACTGCGCCAGGGAACCCAGGTCGACTGGGGAGGTCACGGAAGTGCCACCAAAGACAATCACTTCTGTCTTGTTCTCATTAAAATTTAAAAAGTTTCGAGCCATCCAAGCTTTGACGTCATCCAGACAATTTAGAAGTGGCTTAAGTGCAGAAGAGTCAGCCTTTTTAAGGGGGACATAAATCTGGCTGTCATCCGCATAACAATGAAATAAAATGCCGTGCTTCCTGAGAATGGACCCAAGTGGAAGAAGGTATAAAGAAAATAAAAGTGGGCCCAACACTGAGCCTTGAGGAACCCCACAAGAGAGAGGAGCAGTGGAGGACACAGAGTCACCAAGGCCGACACAGAATGACCGGTGTGATAGGTAGGACCTGAACCAAGCCAGCGCCTGACCCCTGATGCCCACCCACTGCTCCAGGCGAGCAATTAGGATATCATGGTCCACTGTGTCGAAAGCAGCAGTTAAATCTAAAAGGACAAGAATTACCGAGTGACCAGAATCAGTAGCTAAAAAGATGTCATTAAAAACCCTTAAGAGTGCTGATTCTGTGCTGTGCAATGTTTTAAAACCAGATTGGAAAATTTCAAGAATGTTGTGGTCATTAAAAAAATCAAAAAGCTGCGAATAGACAATCTTCTCTAAGATCTTTGATACGAAAGGCAGTTTGGAAATGGGCCTAAAGTTAGCCATAACAGTGGGATCCAGTCCAGGTTTTTTAATCAGTGGCTGCACAACTGCATGTTTAAACTGAACAGGAACCACCCCTGATGACAGACTGCTGTTAATAATACTGAGTAAGTAAGGCCCGAGAGTGGGGAAAACCTCTTTAAAAAGTTGAGGAGGAACAGGATCATTGGGCGAACCAGATGGTTTTAAACCCCCCACAATCTCTTGCACAAACGCCAGGGTCACAGGCTCAAATGAGTCAAAGACAGCAGAACAGGGGAGAAACACTGAGGGGTCAGAGGCTGAAGGTGAAATAAGTGCTCTGGTAGAAGAAACTTTATCAATAAAAAATCGCAGAAAGTTTTCACACAGGGGGAGAGGGCTCAGCTCCCACAGTCTGTGATGCATTCAGGGTAGAGTTGATCACTTTGAACAACACACGAGGTTTGTGACAGTTAGAGACAATAATGTCAGAGAAATATTTCCTTTTTGCCTCTTTCACAGAGGATTGATAACGACGCCAACAATCCCTCAATATTTGAAAAGACACCTCTAGTTTATCTTTTTTCCATTTACGCTCAGCTTTGCGACACTCCTGTCTGACACTGCGGGTTGTTTCATTCATCCACGGCTCAGGTTTAACTTTACGCTGCCTGCTCTTTAATGGGGCGGCAGAGTCGATGGCAGACCGGCAAGAGTGAAAAAACTGAGAGCAAAGAACCTCTGTGTCAAGGTGTGCAGGATCAGTAGTGGCGCAGATCTGACTGAAAGCAGACGAGAAGTGAGCGGCAGTGGAAGGGTTAATAACCCGGCAGCTGCGAACAGCAGCGGGAGGTTTAACAGAGTTAAAACACACTGCGGCTTCAAAAAGTACAGGCATATGATCTGAGAAATACGCTTCACAGACTTCCAGATTATAGACAGGCAAACCAAATGACAAAACAAGATCAAGTGTGTGTCCCTGTACATGTGTAGGGCCCAATACAGATTGTACGAGATTAAAAGAGTCAATGAGATTTAAGAAATCCCTCGCCAGGGGGTTTTCCGGGCAGCACACATGAATATTGCAGTCACCAGCGATCAAAACTCTGTCATATTTCGGCATGATATCAGCCAGGAACGCAGAAAAGTCAGTTATAAAATCCCTGTTGTATTTTGGAGGCCGATAGACGACAGCACACAGCACCGTGTGAGGACATCCCAGCTCAAACAGGCTTAATTCAAAGCTGGCGGGAGCCGATGACAGCGATATTTGTTTACATTTGAAGTGGCTTTTAAAGACACTTGCAATTCCTCCTCCTCGACCAGATGTCCGTGGAGAATTAAAATAGCAACAGTCGGCAGGTAAAAGTTCTGTGAAAGCACTGTACTCACCAACGCTCAGCCACGTCTCTGTGACAAAAAGGAAGTCCAGATCACGCGATGTGAAGAAATCCTTCAGGATGAATGTTTTATTAGCAAGCGATCTTGCATTAACCAGGCCAAACCTGGCTAGAGCCGGTGGGTCAGAGCGAGCCGTTGACAGACGCTCCCCGCGGAGAAGCTGCAGGTTCCCTGGGTCGGCTCCACGCCAGCGTGGATGAGGAGGGCAGAGGCCGCGGGGGAGGAACAGGTCATCCAGGCCGGCCACCGGTACCAAACAGGCCGCGACAGGATCCAGCCAACGTCGGGAGATACAGAGGCGAGGCACCGCTCCAAATCCGACACGATCGGGACGCATCAGCGCGACCCTCAGCCTTACCAAATGGCCGCCACGCTTACCGCGCCTGCGGTGGCGTTTTCGCCGAGGGAGTGGCGCTGACGTGCGGCAAAGGTGTGCCGGTATATCCGAGAGGAACGGAGGTAGAGTTCGGTGTCCCTTATGATCTAAGTTGACCAGACCTGTAGTGGAGGTTCTCAGATCTAGCAACGTTTGGCGATCATACACCAGCAGAGAGCTGACTTTAAGTGCAGCAAGTGTTACAAACAATAAAAACACACACAGCATACGGAGCGGCTGACGGCACGCCTGAAACACTGGCGCCATCATGAACATTGTTGACCATTGACTAGGCTAATTACAGTACAAAGATTTGATTAGGAGTTGAGGTGGGGCACATTGATTCTTATATACTTGAGGATGTCATGGCCACGTCTTGGGGACTTCCTTGAGTCCCAGTGGATCTCATCCAATGGGAAACTGATGAGTCTGTGTGATTTGCAAGGCCTGATGGATTTTAGTGGTAATCCCTTGTTCTTGTACATCCAAAACCTTTCCAATGCTCCTTATATTTTGTTTGTATAGTGTTGCATAGTATTTTGGCTGTGTTGTTTTGGAAAACATTTGACAGCCTCTTTCCTGGATAACATACAAAATTTCAGATGGAGATGTCAACCAACAGCACCACTTTTTAGCATAAATAAGGCTGCTCTGAAATGCTTGGGTACTCCAAACAGATTGCATAATTTGTGCATGAAAGTTAATTCTTGAGTTCAGAGAGCTGATGATGTCTATTTCTGGTGTTCATTCAGACTCTTGTTTGGGGTCCCTGCTGTTTTACTGATGTAGTGCTCCCAACCACTGACACTTGTTATGTCATGATGATGTTATTAACCACTACAATCTCCAGCAGCAGAGATCTTAAGATTTTAAATGATTTGTGGTAAATGTAGCCATAGAGTTATTTAGCTGCAGAATACAAAAGTCAAGTTATTTGTCACCTATACTGTTCACATTTTGTTGAATAAGCACTATTAAAACTTCTGTTACAGTAGCTTATAGCTGTTTGTGATTGCATTGTAACCATGGATTTCACCAGACTCAGACTTATGAAGAAAAACATTCACAAAATGCAATAATTGCAGCATGTGTAGCATATCTCTGTGTTTAATGTTTTGGAGCAAATTTGTGCCAATGGAGTTCCAAGGGAGAATGTTGGCATAACAAATAGCTGAAGAACAAAAATAAGATATAAATGAGGAAATATCCCAGATTAAATATTGGGAGATATATATATATATTGGGAAGTGGCTGCTAAAACAAAATTCAGTCAAGACTCAGAGAATATGAGGTTTCATACATTTGATAAGGAATCTAGACCAAGCATCTGAAATCGTGTTCTCCCGTCTTGTCCCATTTAGACTCTGTATAAATGTATTGTCATGGTGATTGATGCCACTGCCACAGCTACTGCAGAGCAGGCCCCTTTTGTTTCCACATGGAAAATTTCCCTAACTACCAATTTTAATATGTAAACGTCAGCAAGGATGGATTTTTAATCCAGAGATGGTGAGGTGGCTGATCAGAGTGGAGGGAGGTCCCAGCATAAATCATGTCAAGACTTTGAGCAGAGCAAGCGTGACAAATGACCAGGCCTGCCATCAGCTTTCAAGCTCTGAATCTCCCATTACAGAATGAGAGGAGCCAGTCATTTATATACTGCAAGCCAGCAGGGAAGGGACAGGGCCCCACACATCCATCCCTCTTATTATGAATGCTTCTTGAATTATTTTTGCTGAGCCGTGTATACATTCAAAGATTGTGACACACATGAAACTCAGTCTGTAACTTACATCAGCATGCTGTGCCAGCTTATCTGCTGAAGCCACCAATAAAAGCATCAATGTTCCATTTATTTTTAAGCCTTTGTTTCTGCAGGTACTGCAAGATAGTGTTTTCTATATCTAAAAAGAGGAAGAAAACACAGAAAACAAGAAAATAAAAAGCTCTTTCAGAAATAGATGATGTACAGGTGGGAGGTATTTTCTAGTCAAACTGTTATCAGTGTCTTCAAATGCAGATCCATGCTCCCTGATGAGAAAAGTTTCCCCAGTATGAAAGAATTACACAAAGGGAGCCTGACTAGACACAGGTGGTGCTCTGATATTCAACAGCAGGTTGGTGAGGACATGGCATTGTCTGGGAGGTACATACAGTATAACAAGAATTTTACTATGATGGGTGGGTGTCAGGAGTGTTTTCTTATTTAAATGTATCCTGTTTTTGACTACTAGTAGCACTATGTAGCAATGTGTTTATGAGTGATGTACATGGGAACAGAGCATTACGCAATCATGCACTGGCTATTCTGCTTATTAACAGTTGGTTCCAGCTGCACACAAAGAAATGTAGCTCTTTTTCATTTATTTATTTTTTAAGTCAGCTTGCGAGTCTTCTTTGAGTAATGAAATGCATTCAGCATGTCTGTTAGACATCAAGGATGCATAAAATGTCTTGTCCCCATAGCCAGAGTTGTTGTCCAGGGTTTGGGTCGTCGGGGCCCCCGCCCACGACTACCACAAAGCACCGGCCCCTTCTGAACCTTCCTGCGGGTGGTGGGCCTACGGGAAGGCCGGCCCACGTCGCTCATTCGGGCTGTGCCCGGCCGGGTCCCGTGTGCAAAGACCCGGCCACCAGGCGCTCGCCTGCAAGCCCCAACCCCAGGCCTGCCTCCAGGGTGGGGCCCCGGTAACGCCAATCCGGGCGATGTACGCTTCCTTAATGGCTTTTCTTTCATAGGGGCTTTTGAACCGCTCTTAGTCTGACCCGTCACCTAGAACCTGTTTGCCTTGGGAGACCCTACCAGGGGCATTAAGCCCCGGACAACATAGCCTCTAGGATCATTTGGGTACTCAAACTCCTCCACCACGATAAGGTGTCGGTTCAAGGAGGAGCAGCAGGATCGGTGCAGCGGCAGCAGTAATGCGGTCGCCATACCGGTCTGTCGTGGTGAAGAAGGAGCTGAGCCGAAAGGCGAAGCTCTCGATTTACCGGTCAATCTACGTTCCTACCCTCACCTATGGTCATGAACTTTGGGTCATGACCGAAAGAACGAGGTCCCGGATACAAGCGGCTGAAATGAGTTTCCTCCGCAGGGTGGCAGGGTGCTCCCTTAGAGATAGGGTGAGGAGCTCTGTCACCCGGGAGGAGCTCAGAGTAGAGTCGCTGCTCCTCCACATCGAGAGGAGTCAGCTGAGGTGGCTCGGGCATCTTTATCGGATGCCCCCTGGACGCCTCCTAAGGGAGGTGTTCCAGGCATGTCCCACCGGTAGGAGGCCCCGAGGAAGACCCAGGACACACTGGCGCGACTATGTCGCTCGGCTGACCTGGGAACGCCTTGGGATCCCCCTGGAAGAGCTGGGTGAAGTGTCCAGGGAGAGGGAAGTTTGGGCGTCCCTGCTCAGGCTGCTCCCCCCGCGACCCGGCCCCGGATGAAGCGGGAGATAATGGATGGATGGATGGATGGATGGATAAAATTTCTCCTGGTGAGAAACACTGAGTGTGAATATATGTAAATATACTCTACAGGGCACTATGAACATATGCGCACAAATTAGCAATTTGTTTTCTCAGATTAATAGGTTGCATGAACAAATTAGTTATGTGTATTCTTAAACTAATAACTTGTGCTCCAAATTAAAAATTTGTACTCGTGAATTTGTATGAAGCATTTGTACTAATCGCTTAGTACATGCTTCGTTAAAAACATATATAAACATTTTTAATCTCTAATTATCATCTGTTTATATGTGTGGAAAAAATTTAGTTATTTAGGTGTTAATTACTTATTTGAAAGCATTAATCAATTTATGCACTGCTAATATGCTCTATCCAAGAACATAACTGTTACATAATTTAAATCCACAATATGTGCTCAAGTTTCTTTAAGCAAAGATCTCAAATTTACTGCTGCAAGAAAATAGTACAGACTGAAGTAGGCAGCTTTGTATGTATAAAGGGTGGCCTGTATTTCCACACTAAACACCATTATCTTTATTGTGGCCACTGAAGAAAACCTTGCATTACCATTAGCCTGTTTTTTTTTTGTTTTTTTTTTTAAAAGCTTGGCTTTAGGATGGAATAGAGACTGCAGTTTCTAAACTATTATTTTGAAATTCATAGCTGTTCCCTTTGCTCCTCTACAGTACATACCTGCCTGTCCAAAGTCATAAACTAACACTCACCAACACAATTACTGTGACTACAATTTTGTTTTTAGTTATGCAAAGTTAATACTATAGCCAGCTAGGTTGATTGCAACCATATTGCACAGTACGTATACCAACCACTCCAACTGCTACAGTATTTATATTAATATAATACTGTATGTTGTGTTTATTATAATATTATAATACAACCGTTATTGTGTTTACTGTTGATGTACTGCTACCTGCTATCCAGTACTAATCTACACTCTACCAATGACCAAAAGGACATAACGATAGTCTTCCTGGTTGAACTTATGCTGAGTTTCATTTGTCAAATAAGGAGACAAAATGATCAAGTAATAATTGAGGTAAGTAAGTGTGCCTCAAGAATCTAGACCATGAGTTGCTTTGCCATGTGCTTAAAGCATCAAGCTCAACCAATACACAGCATTTACTTTTTTGATCAGTGACAAGAGGCTGTTGTGTTGTGCATTATTTCCATAACCACACAGCTTATCATGGACTATACATTAAACAACTTCTTCATGAACTTATTTGAAAAATACGCAAAAAAAATCATATCACATTATACACAATCTCAAACCTACCTAAAGGACTTGCACATGTGTATAAGTTTTTAATAAATCCTTTATTACACACTGTAAATCTGTGTTAAGCAATAACATGGATTTGTGAAAGAAATATCACCACAGCACCATTTATTAGATGTTCTGGAAGTTGTGATAATATCAGATGGTCTTCATCAGCAGATAGACTTTCCAAGCTGTTATGGTATCATATATTCAAATTTCCATTTATTTATTTATTTGGTGTACTGTAAGGACTTATTAGCCATATTTGCGGAGAAGATGAAAATTATTCTTGACCTTGGAAAAAGTTTTTTAGTAAACACTCTCAATTCTCAATTTATTTATTCATCTATTAGTAGAGCTTTTCAGTCATATGAACTTTACAATGTCACAATGAACTTTGAACCTAAATTCTATTTTTATTGAGATAGAAGCAATCCAAATAGGCATGTGAAAATGATGCATTATCCATTTCATCCATTCCAACTTGCTATGAAGTCATTCATTCATTCATCTTCTATACCCCTTATTATCCCTTTCGGGGTTGGGGGGGGGCTGGAGCCTATCCCAGCTGTCAACGGGTGAGAGGCAGGGTACACCCTGAGCCGGTCACCAGCCGACTGCAGGGCAACATACACACACAAGCATTCACTCTCACATACACCTAGGGACAATTTAGAGTCACCAATTAACCTAGTGAGCATGTTTTTGGTCTGTGGGAGGAAGCCGGAGTGCCCAGAGAGAACCCACGCATGCACGGGAAGAACATGCAAACTTCACACAGAAAGGCCCCCGCCTGACCCGGGGATCGAACCGGCAACCTTCTTGCTGTGAGGCACGCGCACTACCTGCTGCTCCACCGTGCCGCCCCTGCTATGAAGTCAATGTAAACAAAAATAAAGACCTAAATCTCAATATAGCCAAACAAATAAACATCAAAAAAGTAGACAGTAGAATAAAAGCTATAGTTGGAGTACGGAGATTAACTCAAGTGGAAACAGAAAGCTGAGTCTGTGCTGTCTGATCATCAGTGTGTTTGTCCTGCTGAGGGTCATTTGTGGACCACAACATATCTTGCACTGGTGGAGCCTCTCCTGGGGCCCACACAACATCTCATTATGTCATATCTATACCGTGCTGTACATAGACACACACACACTGTTATTTGTGAGCATAATGATATGAAGCTCCCCTCCTGTTTCTTTTATCTCTGTGTGAAACCAAGCTGAGGGCATCTATCTTCACGTCTGTCCTTCTGTCTCTGTAGCACTAGGTTTAATTTTGCACAATGCTGCCAAAATTACTTTTGCTGGTTTCAGCTGCGTCAACTTTTTGTCTTTGAGAGGAAAATTAATGCACAAATGCCTGAGTAATTACCATTTTGTTTTTACTTTTATTTGTAATTTTCTTTTCTCCAAGCTGATGTTTTTCCCTTCCTGTTTTCTCAAGACCAATCAACCCTGTGGTGGTTTGCTTTGAGAATGAGGCCAAGTGTTCTGCCAGCTAAAAAGAGGCTCAGCACATACACACACACAAGCAAAGTCTTTGGATGTGTCGGTGAATTGAAAGCAGGAGACCTAAAGGACAAGAAAGCTGCCATAACCTATTTGCAAGGTAAATGCAGACTTGTTAGAAGGGAAAGCATGAAAAGTAGTGCCTCTGCCACACATCACATGAAAAGCCTCCACTGCTCTGCCACAACATGAAGACACTCTGTCTCTTCATTGTGGAAATAATAGAGAACCCTTGTTCTCTGAGCCTTTCATTTCAACAAAAGACAAACAGTGTCTGATTCAATGTCTTTTTCATCCAAGCCATTCCACACAAAGGGAAAGAGTAGAGTAACACATCACCTGCTGAAATATGTGACGCAGCTTTGAACTAATCAGGTAAAGGAAATCTTTTGAATTTGGTACATCATGCGATATGCTTTTCTCAGGGAACAACGTGTCAGACAAAGTCATATAGCAGATAGTACCAGAGCTGCCTTGAAGAGGGGTGAGAGAGAGCATTTCTTTATTATTTCAAAATTATGTTTGGCTTGTACAGGTAATTATCTACATTATAGACCTGTGTTGCTGTCTGTCAGAGAGTGCCATGGTAATTATAGATCTTCCATCAGCCAACTGAGAAAGTAAAACATGGGAATCTGAAGTTTTAAAGTCTTTTGTTTATGTGACAAACAGAAATGCAAAATTTAGATCAGCCACTAACTCCTTGCTGATGACATTTGACTACTTCCCTGTGGAAGGTGTTAGTGGTTTTGGTCTGGTGACACCAGACAACCACGCCACTCTGTTTATACTGGACCAAAACTGGTCACAGCATCAAGGAAGATAATGAGACCATTACAACCAGGGCAAAAAACTCCTTTCCTGATGAAACGTGACATGAGGTGTAAGGAGGAGGATGAGATAAGGCAGAAGAAAGCTGGTAGGTGGACCTTAAATTAATATCATTATAATAAAAAGAAAAGAAAAGAAAAGAAAAGAAAAGAAAAGAAAAGAAAACATATAAAAAGCATAAACCACCACAGAATGTGGAATAATTCACAACTTGACCAAATCAAAGTCAAAGAAATACTTCTTCTAGCTCTTCAAAATGCTACACACAAGAGCACACACAGAGGATTTTTAAGGGCTAGAAGCTGTGACATTTTGCATGACTTTGATAAACTTTGAATATACTGTCATTAGCGATAGATTGTGCTCACAGAATGATGCTTGATGCAGCTGTTTCTCCTGCTTTGCTTGTACAACAACAAGCCAGCAGGCCACCAATAGACTACTAATGACAAACATACCAGATACCAGACATTGTGGCTATATGTGATTGCAGTGATTGCACTCTACTTCACTCCACTCTTCTGGTTTCAGACTTTCCATCAGATTTTCAAATGTGAGTGCAGTGATATGCTCCCATTCAGCCACATAAGCATTAGTGAGGTCCATGTTGGGTGATAGGGTCTGGTACACAGCCAGCATTCCATCTGAGGTTGAGATCAGGGCTCTGTACAGGCCAGTCAAGTTCATCCACACCAAACTGGCATTGTCATGGTGAAACTTTAAAAAGACAATTACAAACTGTTGACCCAGTAGCCTAAAATATCAATGTTCTGCAACACAAAGAAACATTGTTTTCATTGGGACGAAGTGGATGAGACCAAATCAGAAAAAAACAGACTCCGAACAGATGTTTTGACTAATTGATCTATCCAACAGTGTGTCTGGATTAATCAATTCAAGATGAATCATTTCATGTCACTGTCTTGTGATGGGTCTATCAATATCATTTTGCTTATAGGCATTATTACAAGGATTAGGTGATTAGAGGATGAGTATTCAAATACATTGAAGGATGGTGGCACTTTTCCATAATTAAATATACAACATGATTTGATGGTCAGACTAGAAAATTCACTGCAATGTTCTATTCCTACACAGAAATGTGCAATTTTCAGTCAGGTGTGAAAAAATGCAAACTAAGAATGCTATCAAAATTATAAATAACAATTGTTTATTTTTAGCAATTTACAAAATGCAAAGTTCTTATAAGTACACTTGCACCAAGTTTTTTTGGATTTTCTAGGATTATAGTCAGGTGTATGACCAATTATACCAAACAGGTGCTAATGATCATCAATTTCACATATAGGTTGAAACAGTCATTAACTGAAACAGAAACAGCTGTGAAGGAGGCTTTAAACTGGGTGAAGAACAGACAAACTATGCTACCAGGGTGAGGTTGTGGAAGACAGTTTCATGTCACAGGTCATAAACCATGGCAAGACTGAGCACAGCGACAAGACACAAGGTACACTGTTAAAACGATAACTTAAATTTGTTCGCCCAAGTGTAAACTTTATATTAACTGAACTAAAAATGTGTTTGTAGTTTTGGAAACATAAAAAAACATTAGCTTCAACTAACTATTAAAAGTTTATTGTGTGAAGTTCATCTCACTGCAGAATATATGTTTGCCAAACTCAATATTTCAAGTTTGAGCTTGTGACCCCTGGTGGTTGCTCGATGCCTCTCTATGCGCATGCGCAGCACCACGACAGGAGGCTTCCCGCTCAGCTAATGCCAAGCCTGCCAGCCTTGATTCCCTCCATGATGCCATGCATTTTCTCTGCTACGGTCTAAAGGTGAATGTTGTTCAACCAGACTTTGCCTACAATGGTTATGTGATGACGCTAACTGTGAATGGTGGGACTAACTTTAAATTACATGACCGGGTGAACAGTTTTGCCAATGCTGTCGTGGCGCCGAGTTGGCAGCGTTAGCGGCGCACCTTATCACCGATACCAAGCATACGCGGCTAGCTAGCTAGCCACCACCGGAAGTCATTTCCGCCGGTCGCGGGCGGATGACACCGTGGGTCCCGCCTTCTCCGGTGAGACTATTTCTGTAGTATCACAGATTCGAGCGTGTCGAACCGGTTTGCGCATCCATTAAGTACTCGTCTTTCCCTTCGCGTGTCGCAACTCAATATTTAGCAGCCGTGTTAACGAATAATCACGCTCACTGCATGGGGAATCTCTCTCTCTCTCTCTCTCTCTCTCTCTCTCTCTCTCTCTCTCTCTCTCTCGTGTTCTGNCTCTCTCTCTCTCTCTCTCTCTCTCTCTCTCTCTCTCTCTCTCTCTCGTGTTCTGGTCCTAAATATGCAATCACCCACCTAGCATCACCAGCACAATACATTAAAAACATTTAAAAGAGCATAAACCTCGTCATTTATAGTTTTGTATTAAAACTAAGAATTGATATCTGAAGTGTACTGTTTCAAGTACTGGAAGTATGCACCTGAATACAAGGTAGAAGAATGTGTTCACTGTTATGTTTGTATACAGCATTCTGCATGTAATAATGTTTTTAATTTTATCTTTTTTCATCTGTCTAATCTTGCTCTCTTTCTCACTGCAGTTATTCTATGAAGTGCAGCTCTAGTCAAGAGGGTCTTCTGAGACACCATCGACTTCACCACGGTAGAGGACCTCACTGGCCATGCATCTACAGTGACTGCGTGTGTACTTTTAAAACACTCGGTGGACTAAAATCACACCTTTCTAGATCACATTGCAGTTCTACAAGCAGGGAGGAGGCATTCTCATTTTTTGTGAGCTTTGTGAATTTAGAGAAATTTGCACTCAGCGTGCTTTTTTCAGCCATCTTAAACATCATTTTAAAAATCATCAGTCTGTGTGGTGCCCCTTCCTGCACTGTAATTTTAAAACAAACAATTTCAAAACATTCAGTTCACACAAAAGTCGAAAGCACAGGTATACAAAGGACATTAGAACTTGTGTAAGAGTGCATTCTGAAAATCAGTCACATGTATGTGACAATACATTAAATAGCACTTGTGAGGCAGAGGCATCAGCATCAAGTCTTCCAAGTGAAGATTCGAATAGGGAAGAAAATGTAGAGCACGCAACTCTTGAACATAAAATTGCATCACTTTTTTTGTGCATGCAAAGTGTGTTACATGTATCAAAAAGTGCTATACAAAAAATAGTTGAAGAATTTAATGATATTTTGCACTTCTCTAAATTCCATTCTCTTCAAAAAATCAAAGAGGTGCTTACAAAGCATGGTATTGAAATAGATGATTTTGTTGCTCAAGAAATTAATAATACTATATTAAAAACACATCCACTGATCTTAACCACTGAAGCCAAAGGAGCACTGTCCACTAATCATAGGAGGAATCTCTATTTTAAGCAGCACTTTCCAGTTATTGAGCCAACTGAGTATACATATAAGACAGCGCATAAAAATACTTTCGTTTATATTTCGATTTTGAAAGTTCTCGAGAATTTACTGAGGCAGTCAGATTTTTCTGAGAAATTGGTGTTTACTCAAGTAGATACACCAGGTCAATATAGTTCATTCCAAGATGGACTTTATTTCAAAGAAAATCAACTGTTGGGAGTGCAAGAGACAGGTTTTTCTATAGGATTGTACATTGATGATTTTGAAGTTTGTAATCCTTTGGGGACATCCAGGAGAATTCATAAGATCACTGCTGTCTATTGGGTTTTGCTCAATTTACCTGCAAAGTTTCGCTCCACTCTACCTTTAATTCAGTTGGCCCTTCTTGGAAAGAGTGTTGATGTTAAACTCTTTGGCTATGATGCATTCTTTTATCCACTGATAAAGGATATAAAGTATCTAGAAAAGGAAGGGGTGTTTGTTGAGGTTCTAGATAGGTCCATCAAAGGAACAGTGTTTTGTGTCTGTACGGACAATCTTGGGGCCCACAGCCTCGCTGGTTTTCAAGAATCTTTTAATGTTGAAAAATTTTGCAGATTTTGTCATATTAATCGAGACCAGATTGCAACTGTTGAGCCCAGGGATTTTCAATTAAGATCTGTACAAGAGCACAACACAATTGTGGAGGAACTGGAATCTAGTGGTAGCCAAAGTGTTAATGGTGTCAAAAAGGATTGTGTACTGAGAAAACATTTGTCATTCTTCCATCCAGTTACTGGGTTTCCCCCAGATATTTTACATGACTTTTTTGAAGGGGTTATTCCAGTAGAGTTGTGCTTGTGTCTTAAAGAATTGATAAGGAAAGGATTCATTACATTTGATGGACTGAACAGCCGCATAAAATTGTTCCCATACAAGTATTCTGATAAGGTCAATGTTACGGTCCCTCGGCATTCATAACGCGTAGGCTGGAGCTCGACTGGTGCATAACTTTTATTTTATCTTTGGCACCGTGAAACTAAAACACACGAAAAAATTCAATTACATGATTGCAAATACTAAACAATACTACACAATAAATTCAATACACACTCCCGCCCCTCGTCCATATTCATACAGTTTAACAACGTTTCATTCATAAAATCAATTCATCATAGCCATCAACCCATACAAACAAATAAACAAACATTACCTCACTTCGCCTACCAAGGGCGTAAACTCTTTAATCCCAACCGTATCTTCCTCTGGCAGTGGCGTGTCCTTTATTCCTTAGATCTCCCCAACCCCGGCAGCTACTCAGTTAAAACTTCGCACGCGTGTGTGACGAAGAAAGAAGCGTGTGACGACACTCATAACCCCTTTATTGTTTCCGGAGCACCAGGAAAACAGCATTGAATCAGACCAGATGAGAACCCCCTGCTGGCCACTTACAGTCAATAAGCCCCAACAAATTACAAAAGCCAGCTTTGACAAGAGGAGAATAAGTGGCAATGGACATGAAAATTGGACACTGTTATGTTTACTACCTTTAATGATTGGGAGCAGTATTCCGGAACAGGAGCCCTCATGGGAAATATTGACGGACCTAAAGGAGATTGTTGAAATTATCATCTCCCCTACACTGTCAGAAGAAATCCTGTGTTACTTGGACAGCAAAATATCTGACCATCAAAAGCTGCTTAGTGATACATTTCCTGACTTCAAGTTTCTGCCAAAACATCATTTTATTGAACATTATGTACATCTCACACGCTGCTTTGGACCTCTAGTAGACTTATGGACCATGCGATTTGAGTCCAAGCATAACTTCTTCAAAAGAGTGATGCACGATGTTCTCAATTTCAAGAATGTGCTTTTTACACTCTCCTCCAAACATCAGCAAATGATGGCATACTAGCTTGATGGTCAAAAACTGTTCAAACCCAAACTGCACATTGGAAGTGTTGACAAGGTTAGAATATCATCATTTGAAGAAAAACTGAGGATAGAGACTGAAAAGAAGTATCCACATCAAGATACTGTGTCCATTGCCAAAGATGCTCATTTGTATGGGACGCAGTATGTAAAGGGAATGATTGTTTCTTCAGGGAAATGCAGTGGACTTCCAGATTTCTACAAGATTTTGAACATTGTGGTCAACGTTTGGGATGTATCATTTCTCACCATGAAGCTCTCCTCTTGGTACATTGAACATTATAGGTCCTATCAAGTCATTGACAGCATCTACAATGAGATCAAAATCCTGGATCCAGAGGCTTTGAATGATTTCCATCCATTGGCTGTGTACCCTGTTGCTGGAAAGTTGATTGTGACCCCAAGGACCTGCCTGCTGCATTGAGGATGGTATGTACTGTACATATTTTTTATGATTAGTAGATTGTTTTTTTTTGACAGTTGAATGAGAGTTTGTTGCATATTTCTCAGAGAATGCCTCATGTCTGTCTAATATTTTTTTCAATACTGGAAACACAAGTTGTACAACCTTGAAACATAGGGTGTATGCTCATTCCTCATAAAACATGCATTGATGTGGAGGAGTGTTGTAAATTCATTTTTAAGAATTTACATTGTAAGGATGTAAAACAACCAGTATCATGTAAACAATGTACATACTTATGTATTCACAGGCCTTGTTATTGCGAGTAAACATAAACCCAAAATTCATCCGGAAAGTCCACCTGACTGAGACCCCTGAATCTGTGGAGGAGCTGCAAGATGTACTAAGAGAAAAACTTGAACTTGAAGGAGAATTCTCTCTTCAATACGAAGACCCAGATTTTGATAATGCAGTTTGTAATTTGATGGACATTGCCGAACTGCCTGCTGAAAAAGCTGTCTTACACATAGTTTGGATTAACAAAAAATCACCAGAGCCATCTCCATCCATCTCTTCCCTCGACACAGCCAGCATGAGTTCAGGAGCCTCATCTCACAGCGCATCTTCAGTTATAAAGACCTACATGCGACACATTTCACTGTGGCCTACTCCTTTTCCAATCCCAACTTTCTCCTATGATGTCGAGTTAAAGCTCCGTAAGGGAAATGATGAATATGAAAAAACCGGCAGAGGTCTGAGTGTCACAAGAGACATCAAAATAGAAATTCTAGACAAGCTGGCACAAGAAGTATTTGCCCTTAAAGCTTATCCAGACAAACATGACTTTGAATCTGTTGCCTCTGAACTTGTAAGGAAACATCCATGCCTTAAGGAGCCTGGTGGTGGTACATGGTATGATGGCTGGACAGTCAGCCTAAAGTACAAGCTTGGAAACTATCGAGCAAAGTTGCGTCAGGCCGGCTGTCACGAGGTCACCGTGAACAGGAAGAGAGGGAGGGACAATGATGCTGAAGAGCACAGGTTCATTTTAAAAAAGCCAAAGCGAGGAGAAGTCAACCATGTCCCGGATCATCCAGAAAACTATGATGATGATGCTCTGGACGACCAAAGATGTGCCCTGGTGGATGAAATGAAAAAAAGGAGCAAAGACATGGCACTAATCAGAGAAAAGATGGACCTGACATTCTCCCTTCGGAGAAAGGAGATTGTAGAGATGGAGCCAGTGGTCTTGGAAATCCAGGAGAGATGGCCTGCTTTATTTCTTGATCAACAGGCAAGACACATCTTTTAAAATGACCATTTATTTATCTGATAATATTCAGTAGTTTGTTTTTGAGTGCTCATAGAAAAGATAGATCATTATGGATGATCCATCTACGTATTGCATGTTTAGCTGTGATCAGTAGTTTATTAGATCAGATGGATTCTTGCAGATTAGATTAATACGACCACTATATTTTAATGGTGTAAATGATCACAACATTGAATAATGACACACTTTGTGTTTTTGTGTTGCATTTGTATTCCACAGATTTGTGCAGAGTTCTACCGAGTTACGGCCAAGGACCTGTTGGGGACTTTTGAAGGGGCCTTAGAAAAGTACTCATTGCGTCTTCTGAAACTCTACCGTGCCAGGAAGACAGCCCTTGGTCATGAAATGGAGAAGCTTTTGGATAGCCTTGATGAACAGGTACTTATGTATGACATTTAGGTTTTTGATGACTGTCATGTTATCTTTCCATTGCTCAGGGTATTTAATTTGTGTTTGCTGTTCAAATTGTGGGATAACTGGAATTATTACATCTAGGCTTTAGTTTCCCTTTTATGTGTTTCACTTATCAATGTGGATAAAATTGCAACCTCTTAAAGGAGAAGCATAGCATAGCATGTAATAGAACCATTTAATCACCCAGAATGTTTTTGTGATGCATAAGTGCTTCAGGAGAAATTTAGACCCAAAATGGAGTGGCGCATCTCCATCAAACATAATCCACAGGGCATATACACAGCGCTGCCTCTAATGCTGCAGATTCTGTCTCCAAATTCCTTAATTTCACCAATATTCCATCTTTGTGTTAATCTTCCATTGAAGGACATTTGTTGACATTGTACGGGTCGTAGTGCGCCTGCTCCTGCCCTTTGAACTCGCCTGGCGTCATCCATATCGACCACAAAAACACCAACGGATAAGAAGGCGAAATCAATCGAAATCAGCCAGTTGTCACATAAACTGTGAGCCGTACTGCACATGCGTATGGCTGGCTTATTCTTCGTTGGTGTTTTTGCGGTCGACACGGATGACGCCAGGTGAGTTCAGAGGGCAGTAGCATGCGCGCCAGGACAAGTACGATGTAAACAGACAACACTGGACTTGAATGGAGGATTAATACAGCGGACCAAGATGGAAAATTTGTGAAATTAAGGAATTTGGAGACAGAAATTGTGGTGTTAGAGGCGACCTGTGTGTTTGCCCCGTGGACTATGTTTTATGAATATTCGCCGCTGCATTTTGGATCTAAATTTCTCCCAAAGCACTTCTGTATCATGAAAACATTCTGGGTAAGTAAATGGTTATATTTCATACTATAAACAATGTGAAAGTGGTAGAAATTGAACTTCTCTTTTAACTGGTTTATTGGTAACAGTTGTTGCTGAGAAAAGGGCTTTTCTAGCTGTTGATCATTTAACCCCCTTGATAAAAACTGTCACAAATAAATCTCAAAGTTGTTCGTTGAATTCTGTTTGAGGATAGACATTCTCTCAATTTGTGTCTTTTTTTCCAAATACAGTGATTTCGCTGATTTGTAATAGCAATACTTGTCTTTTTCCCATGATTTTTCAGACATCTGACATAGTCACGCATCGAAGGAGAACATGTCTTGACGGTCTGCCGATATTTCTACGTGATAATTCAGAGAATCTTTTCTTGACATGCCTGGTGAGTTTTAAATGCTTAAGTTATTATTGCCTGATGTTGAATGTGAATAATGAGTGAATTTTCATTTTTGGCAGATTCATTCCTTTTCAATCATGGTTCCAGTCACAGCAGCTGTATGAGTTTAAATTTTGGAACTTCCTTGTTTCAACAGGACACTGACCAAACAGATGAGAAGATCAGAGGAGTCAAGATGGGCATACTCACTGTTGTGGAGGATGACAGTGCATCTTCTTTGCTTCCGACGGTCACCAATATTGCCGTTGTCTTGGAAGAGGCTATTGTCCTTGCAGATCTCCCAGACTTTCCCACTGCATTTGCCTTCCTCTTTGGCCTGCTCTACGCCTTGAACATGGCTTTTCCCAAAGACAATAAATACACATTTGAGGTAATTCAGCACATCTTCATGGAACTCTCTCCCACTTGTTCACAACGTGTCAGAAGCTTAAAAACCAAACTCTTTCTCTCATAAGCTATAGATTTAGAAGCTCATCTTTTTTTCTGTCATCTAGTGCACAGCATTGGATTGAACGTGATTCATGTTCTTCGGGCAAGTGTTGTTTTTGTTTTCTTATTCAGTACTTACTGACAACACTGATTTCTGAAAAGTCTAGCTTTTGAACAATGTAACCAGTTTGTGTTAAAATCCAAGTGTGCAATTTTTCAGCTGCAATACTTTTTTCCTATTTGAAAATTGGGATAGTTATCTCCGGTCTCAGGGTCAGCCTGCATCTTTTGTGCCAAATTGCACTTTTGTCTACCTTTACCAAAAGCAGTCAGTTGCTGTTCATTATATTTTGACTGTCTCACTCAAGAACTGGTTTGTCAGGTCTCAAATCTTTGTATGCTGACATTATTGTGTTTATGCTTTACGGTTTTAAATGTAAAAAGAACATGCTTTTAAGGCAGTAGTTTATGTTCATTCAAGTGTGGCAATTCAGAACAATCTTAACTTCATGCTAAATGGGCGTCATGCACAGATGTTTATTCTGCAAGACTGGTATTTTTGACAGTTTCTGTGATGCTCAAGATTGAAGTTGAATAAAGTCTGAACAAAACAAAATTAGTTGGCACAACTTTTATTATTACAGATTTGTAGTATTGAGGACATTAAATTTTAAGTTGGCAGAACTTAAAGTATTAGTATGGAGTACTCAACATATCGAGTGTTTGTTTACAAGAAAGTCAAGTTATCTGAACAAAAGATAATTAGTTGACATGACACAAAGTAATAATACTGTAGAACTCAACATTTTAAGTTTTCATTTACAGGAAAATTAAGTTGTCTGAACAAAACACAATTAGTTGGCTTAACTACATGTCGTTTTCTTCAAAACGAAAGATTTTGAGTTAGCCTTTGAAACGTAAAAATCTATTGCAGACAGTTGCCTTAAAATTTTGTGTTTTGGTGACCTTTTCTTTTTAACAGTGCAGTTGCCATCATTTCACGTGATATGTGGGCCAGATGAAAGTGTCGGGTGTGGGCTGGTGTGCAGTATTTGGGCCGGATGAGAATATGAAA